>PVIW01009280.1:0-53181 GCA_004026585.1 Noctilio leporinus
TTTCTTACAATCTTTTGTATTTCTGAGGTATCAGTTGTGATTTCCCCTCTTTCAGTTCTGATTCTGTTTATTTGGGTCCTCTCTCTCTTTTTCTTGATGAGTCTGGATAAGGGCTTGTCAATTTTGTTTATTTTTTCAAAGAACCAGCTCCTGGACCTGTTGATTCTTCAAATTATAGTTTGAATCCCTGAGTTATTTAGTTCTGCTCTGATCTTGATGATTTCTTTCCTTCTACTTGCTCTGGGCTTTGTTTGTTGTTGCTCTTCTAGTTCTTGCAGCTTTGTGGTTAGGTCGTTTTTATAAACTTCTTGTAATCTTTTTTGGAAGGCCTGTATTGCTATAAGTTTCCCCCCTGAGAACTGCCTTTGCTGTATCCCATAGGTTTTGGGCTGTTGTGTGTTCATTGTCATTTGTTTCCAGGAACTTTTTGATTTCATCTTTGATCTCATTGTTGACCCCTTCATTGCTTAAAAGCATGTTATTCAGTCTCCATGAGTTAGAGAATTTTTGGGTTTTTCCCTTGAATTTGGTTTCTAGTTTCAAACCATTGTGATCTGAGAAGATACTTTGTATGATTTCCATTTTCCTGTATTTGTGGAGGCTTATCTTGTGACATACCATATGGTCTATCTTGGAGAATGATCCATGTGCATTTGAAAAGAATGTGTATTTTGCTTCTTTGGGGTAAAAGACTCTGTATACATCAGTTAGGTCCATTTCCTCTAGAGTGTTGTTCAATGCCACGACATCTCTGGGGATTTTTTGTTTGGAAGATCTGTCCATTATTGATAGTGGGGTATTAAAATCCCCTACTATTAGTGTGTTGCTGTCTATGTCTTTCTTAAAGTCTTCCAAGATTTTCCTTATATATTTTGGAGCTTCTATGTTGGGTGCGTATATGTTTATCAGCGTTATTTCTTCTTGATGGATTGTTCCCTTAAGTATTATGAAATGTCCATCTTTGTCCCTTTTTATGTCCTTCATTGTAAAATCTATTTTATCTGAAATCAGTATTGCTACTCCAGCTTTTTTAAAAAATATGGAACGCTTCACGAATTTGCGTGTCATCCTTGCGCAGGGGCCATGCTAATCTTCTCTGTATCGGTCCAATTTTAGTATATGTGCTGCCAAAGCGAGCACCTCACATTTTATTTTTACCAACACTAGTGCAATAATTTTCCATGTTCATTTCTCTGTACATGATAAGATTCTTTTTTCAGAATAGGAACTGTGTTTAGTTACCTTGTATCCCAAATACAGTGTCTCATATATAATAAGCATCTTTTCAAAATACAAGATTTATTGAGCTGTAACTCACATAACACGAAAGTCAGTCTATTGCCCTGGCTGGTGTGGCTTGGTTGTCATTCCCATGCACCAAAACTTCACTGGTTTGATTCTGGTCAGGACACTTAGGTAGGTTGCACAGGTTGCATAGATTGCGGTATGCAACCGCTCCTTGCCACCATCTCCCAGCCTCTCTCTCTCAAATCAACAAATGTATCCTCAGGTGAAGATTTTAAAAAATCACTCAATTAATATTATACTTCAGTGGTTTTGGTATATTTAAAGATGTGTACAATCATCACATTTAACTAATTCTACTATATTGTTATTACCGCCACCCAATGAAAACCCATAACCATTAGCAGTCATTCATCTCAGTTCCCGTGAAGCCACTAGTCCGCTTCTTGTCTCCATAGGTTTGTCTATTTGGATAGTTCATAAAAATGGTATCTCTTTATGGTTTTGATTTGCATTTCCCTATTGACATAAACATTATTTAAATGTTTGTTTTGGCTGTAGCTGGTATGGCTCAGTGGATTGAGTGCTGACCTGTGAACCAAAGGGTTGCCAGTTCAATTCCCAGCCAGGGCACATGCCTGGATTGTGGGCCAGGTCCCCAGTTCAGGCACATGAGAGGCAACCATACATTGAGGTTTCTCCCCCACCCCTTCTCTCTCCTTTCCTCTCTCTCTAAAAATAAATACCATCTTAAAAAAAAATAAAAATACAACTGTTTGTTTTGAAGGATGAGTGAATAATATAGTTTGACAATATTTTTATGACAATATTTCCTATCCTTTCAATAGGAAAATCCTAATTTTCCATCAACTTATTTTAAAATGTTTTTAGGTAGACTAAAAATTTCCATATGGTTAGCACCTATTCTGTTTGTTTTCAAATGACTTTTGCTCTACAATAGAGTTCTGGAAGGTACTTAAAAAGAAGACACTTGGAAGAAATACCTTTAGCATTATATACATTTTGAAAAAGTTGTATGCCTATGGGGCAATTCTTAATATGCACACTTTCCCATTAAGTTCAAAATGTTACAGGTTAGATATTAAAAATAAAATAGAGATGTTAAACTATGAGTTATTTTCCTTTCTGTTTGCTTTAGTTAGCATTTACTTTGCCATATTAAGTTACTATCTTTTTAAACTCATAAATTAATAAAAGCTTCAATCCAAGATAGAACAGCTAACTCTTACAAACATTGGAATTTGGAAAATATTTTTAAAGGGTGACAAAATGAGTGTGATGCCATAATAGTATCAATAGTTTTTAAACATAATATGTGGGTCATATAATCATCTTCAAAACCTAGAAATTATTTCTATCAACATACCTATTTTTAGGGACTAAGATCTACCTGTACAGTAAAAATAAAATTCCTGTTTACTTGTGACTATTCAGTTAAAAATAGTCTTAAGAAATCCTGACACTGATATAAATTAAAAGGAAGTATATAAATCAAAGCAGTAGATAAACTGGTTCTTAAATAATATTAAACTTGATTATTTTACTTTCTTTTTTATTTTTAAATAAGCATGAACCAAACAACAAGGAATAATTTCAAACGAGAGTAGGATTGATAATATCACTTAAAATATATATTTAAAAAAAGACAGTCTTCATTTTTATCATCTAGAAATGGAAGCCCTAAAGCTAGGCTTTGCATGGGATCCAGGGAAACACTAAGTTAGCTAGAAGCATTTTTTTGAACTCATCCAACTATTAATGTGCTATACTGCTCTGCCTTCAACCACTTCAGAGATTAATAAAACTAAACTTTTACTTTCTAATTAAGTAGAAAGCTATTTATTATCTGTTCAGCAACAGTCTCAGGGATTTAAAAACACTGAAAATTGCTAATTTTTATCCATGCCAGTGAGCTTTTATGAAAGCAGAATGTAGTATGCTGTTCTCAAGTCCTTTGACAAATAAAACTGATGGATATAAAATTATACTAATTAAAATGGAAATAACCAATCATAATTGTTTAATAGCAGAAGAATGAAACTTGTTAGAATTAGACTATTTCCTTGGTAAAGTTTACCTTAGATTCTTGGAGGATCATCAATGTTAGCAATGCTCATGTTCAATAGACCTTCTTACTTCAGTATTGAGTGTAAACCACAGGCTTTGTTAGCCTGTTTATTTTTGTGAATGAACAGTATCATTTAAACCTTGGGAAGTTTGCCTTGACATTTGCTCACAATTTCTTTTTTTACTAACAAAAGAATGTAGATAAAGTAATAGCTAATGAAATTGTTGTAATATCTTTTTCCATTAGGAAATTTTTTTTAATTTTTTTTCATTTTTTAAAGATTTTTAAAAATTTTATTGTTGTTGTATGACATCCATCCCCTTTTTGCTCCCCTCTGTCCCCCTCCCCACCCACCCATTCCCCCCAAAGTCAATCCCACCTGTTGTCCATGTCCATGGTTCCTTTATACTAGGTTCTTGTCTAAACTGCTCCCCTTCCTTGCCTATTCCTCCCCCTTCCCCACAACCCTTTTCCCCCTGACCACTGAAGGCCTATTCACTGTATTCATATATTTGGTTCTGTTTTGCTTGTTGTCAGTTTTGGTCATTATTGTCCTGTAATAGGTGAGATCATATGGTATTTGTCCTTCACTGACTGGCTTATTTCACTAAGCATAATACTCTCCAGTTCCATCCATGTTGTTGCAAAGGGTAGGAGTTCCATCTTTCTTTCTGCTATATAGAATTCCATTGTGTAAATGTACCCAAGTTTTTTGATCCAATCATCCACTGATGGGCACTTAGGCTGTTTCCAGCACTTGGCTATTGTAAATAGTGCCGCTATGAACATAGGTGTGCATAGGTTCTTATGAATTGGTGTTTCAGGATTCTTTGGGTATAGTCCAAGTAGTGGAATCGCTTGATCAAAAGGCAGTTCCATTTTTAGTTTTTTAAGGAAACCCCATACTGTTTTCCACAGTGGCTGCACCAGCCTGCATTCCCACCAACAGTGCACGAGGGTTCCCTTTGCCCCAAATCCTCACCAACACTTGTTGTTTGTTGATTTGTTGATGATGGCCATTCTGACAGGTGTGAGGTGGTATCTTAATGCAGTTTTAATTTGCATCTCTTTGATGACTAGTGATGTTGAGCATTCTTTCATATGCCTCTGGGCCCTCTGTATATCTTCCTCAGTGAGTTGTCTGTTCAGGTCCTTTGCCCATTTTTTCATTGGGCTGTCTGTCTCCCTGGTGTTGAGTCGCATTAGTTCTTTATATGTTTTGGAGATCAGACCCTTGTCTGAGGTATCATTGGCAACTATGTTTTCCCATACAGTTGGTTCCCTTTGAACTTTGCTGATATTTTCTTTAGCTGAACAGAAACTTTTCAATTTGATCTAGTCCCATTTGTTGATTTGTCCTTTTATTTCCTTTGCCCTTGGTGAAGTATCAGTAAACATATTTCTGTGTAGGATATCCAAAAGTTTACTGCCTATATTATTCTCCAGGACCTTTATGGTGGCACTGCTTATGTTTAAATCCTTTATCCATCTTGAGTTTCTTCTGGTGTATGGTGTAAGTTGGTGGTCTAGTTTTATCTTTTTGCATGTTGCTGTCCAGTTCTCCCAACACCATTTGTTGAAGAGACTGTTTTTACTCCATTGGATGTTCCTTCCCCCTTTGTCAAATATGAGTTGACCATAGAGTCTTGGATTAATTTCTGGGCCCTCTATTCTGTTCCATTGATCTATATGTCTATTCTTATGCCAGTACCATGTTGTTTTGATGACAGTAGCTTTGTAGTATTGTTTGAAGTCCGGTATTGTGATTCCTCCTACCTTGTTCTTCTTTCTCAAGATTGTGGTGGCTATACGTGGGCATTTTTGGCTCCATATAAATTTTTGAAATATTTTTTCTATTTCTGTGAAGTCTGTCATTGGTATTTTAATTGGGATTGCAATGAATCTGTAGATTGCTTTGGGTAGTATGGACATTTTAATGATGTTAATTCTTCCCATTCATGAACATGGTATACACTTCCATTTATTTGTATTTTCCTTGATTTCTTTCTTCATTGTTCTGTAGTTTTCTGAGTATAGGTCTTTGACCTCCTTAGTTAAGTTTATTCATAGGTACTTTATTTTTCTTGTTACTATGGTAAATTCTTTTTAATTTTTAAAAATTTATTGATGAGAGAGAGAAACATTGATCTGTTGTTCTACCTATTTATGCAGCCACTGGTAGATTCCTGTATGTCCCCTAACCAGAGATCAATCCCACAAACTTTTGATGTGTGGGATGATGCTCCATTCAACTGAGCAATACTAGCCAGGGCTGTCAGTGGGCTCTTTTCCCTATAGTTCATGCTGAGATCTTAAGGAGAGAAAGCTTGCAAGATAAATGAGTTTGAAATATGTGAAATCAGTGTAATGATTAGGCACACTAAATCACATCTGAACCCAAACCCATACACTTTACATTAGACATTCCCTTGGCTAATAATATTCAGAAAGGAAGGTCAGGTATCATCTTATTACCATTCCAAATTTCAGTGTTCAAATTACACTAATATCTAGTCATCAAAATGACAGCTTCAAACGAATGTTATTGAGTCATGCTTTGAACACTGAACATTTTCTTATCTACCAAATGACCAGAAGTTAAGAACCACAGACTATGACATTCTGCATCATAAAACATTTTGAATAGGTCATTCATTCAGTATATATGTACACATATATACACATGTATTTAGATGATCATCATATATAGTTATCTACTCAAAATTCTGGTCTCCTACCAGGATAATGCATTATAACTTAAAATGTGGCATTAAAGTATCAGGCTATACTGATGCACAGGATAAGAAGAAGTCACTTATGAAATATGAAAAATGTGAACCTCTAGAAGTAACAACAAAGTTCATTGTAATCAACATTTTAAAAGCATATTTAATGTCAGAAAAAGAAACTCAAAGCTATGGAAATTGGACACTGATAATAATCATGCTTTTTTTTTTTTTTAAACATCTACGCTTAGTTTTCCTATATCACATAGGAAAAATGCCAATTGTTTAATAGTATATGTTCTGAGGCATTAATTTTATTTTGTTCCCTTTGTTGATAATTTTTAAATGAGGTATAATATACATTTATTAATAGGAAATAAACCATATGTATATCAGACTGTAGATTGGCATGAGTTCTCTTACTGGCTGGTCCCACTCCACATTCCGAGTGAGTTCTCACCAAGTCCTGGGCAGTGCTTTCTCTCTTTAACCCTTCACAACTACAGCTGGCAATGTTCCCCTGCTGTTGTTAACCTCAGTGTGCTTTATAATACAGTATTGTTTTCACACATTTCTAAATGGTCTCCTTATTAAACTCTCTGTAATTACACAGATTTAGTGTCCCATCCATTTTCTGTCAAGAATTATACTGATTTAGAGATTCATCTGTGCTGTGTCAAGGCTTGAACTGATCTGATGCCACATGATGCATTTACTGCTGTTCATAAAAGTATATTCACACACTGAAAGTGAATGAGGCTTGGCTTGAGATTTTTTTATTCTGAAATATTTGATATATCTTGAGAATGAATAAAGCCTACATTATAAAAACCACAAACAATTCATCTTTTACATTAAAATATTTTAGCTTTTATTTCCCATTAAAACTGGCATTTTATATTGAGTGTACTTATGAGTATAGACAAAATTGAAATGGATATCTGTTTTATAACATAGGTCATTATGTTCAGACATTAAAATATTACAATAGATTTTGGACTTGTGCCCCTTGTATACATAAATTAAACTAGAGGAATAAAAATGATTTCTTATTTATTAGATTAGTTATTATCATATCGTATAAGTGTGTTTGCTCATATAGTGATGTGTATTTGCAAATAGAAAATAAGCAAGTTTTTACTACCTTAAATAAAAGTAACATATGCTCCAACATATTTCAAAATGAAAATGAGCAAATTACACTATATTCTCAACTTAAGTGAGAAATGTTATATGAATAAGTGATAAAAGAGAAATAATCATTGTTACTTTGTCACTTTGTTGATTACAAATTTCATGCTTCCATTTTTCTTTGTTGTTCTATCCACATGAACATCTTACGTTTGGTTATTCCTGGAGATTTCATTACTATTTCAAGGTAACACAATAATAAAAACCAAAGAAGATAGTGAAAAGTGAGCGAAGTTTGGAATGATCTTCGCAAAATGGTTATTTCAGCTTGCCTTTCCTGGATTCATGATTCAATAAGATTCTGCACTTGTACAAAACCTATTGATGTTCTTTTCCCTGCTGTTATAATTGTTATTTAAAATAAAATGTAATTTTCTTTACACAAATCTCTTCCTCCTCTATGTTATTAATTCCTTTTCATGACCTCACTGAAGATACTTGCTGAATTAAGATACTTTGCATTACTTAATCTCTTCTTACATCAATATCAAGAGACTAACTGCCTGTGATTCCCTTGTGGACAAGACTCATATCTTGTTAATCTTTGTATTTCTTACATTTGGTAACATGGTAGATGTGTAATACAAATGAAATGAACTAACATTGATAACATAATACATCCATTTTGTGATTTTTAAAAATTCAATAGGCATCTTATTGTAAGGAAGCAATATGAGCATTAACTCCCTTTGACTAAGTCTGTCACACTACCAATTGGATAATGACAATATTTAAACATGTGCTTTTCACTTAAGTGCATAATAAAGATCATCACTAAAATGTCTAATGTTAGAAAATAATTTGTAATATATTTCTTGAAACATTTATGAATTTCTACTTAGAAAATAAAAACCTCTGTGCTTTAAGAAGCACTCTCCCTATCAGATTTTTGTTGTTTTTGTATTTTTACCAATTTGAATCATTCCCTTGCATTCATGCTCAATTTCCTTTCTTCAGCCCAGAAGAATTTGAAAATAGTATTTTAAATATCAGTCATAATTTTGGTGGAAACTGATAACTCTTTAAATTTATAAATGATCATGTAGATCTGGGTTGTAAATACTGAGTTTGAAGTTAAAGGTATGATAGAAGGTGAAATGATTTCCGTTACCAATTTCTGCAAAGCTATCACCATTACGCATCTTTTTGTGCATTCATCACAAGAGTAGGAAATAATAATAAAATATCGATTCCCTACAATACAAATGATTCATTAATATTTTATTACTTTTATGTCAGTGTACACTGAATTCTCTGAAAACCCAGCCAGTGATCATGTTACTCCTTGCTCAAATCTGAAAAAAGTTTAATTAAAAAAGGGATTAGCAGCCTGGGACAACATCTCCTATTTATCACTGATAGAGATTAGGTTGCCAGACATGTAGTATACCTGTGGGGAAGTGTGACTGCTAGTACTGAACTCCACATAAAAAACTTGCCCACTTGTGCTTTTTTTTTTTTTTAAATAGGTTTTTAAAAAAAGATTTTTATTTATTACTTCCAGAGAGAGAGAGGGGAAGGAAGAGAGACAGAGAGGGATAGAAACATCCATGTATGGTTGCCTTTCACCTGCCTCCAGCTGGGGACCTGGCTGGAGACCTGGCTTGCAACCTGGTTATGTGCCCTAGCTGGGAGTTGAATCAGCAGCCTTTGGGTTCACAGACTGGCGCCTATCCACTGAGCCACCAGCCAAGGCCCACTTGTGTTTTTATGCCCAACTGTGTGGCTTACCCAAGAAGGACGGGTGTCCTAAGGCAGATTGATGCTAAGGCACTCGGTTATTATTCTCAAATTTACTAATCATAAAAATCACTATGCTTCCCTGAAGATGGACAGAATAAATGAAATGAAAGTGCTTATAGACAAACTAGTGAAAAATCTCTTCTCAGGTAAATGAGTTCACAAAAGAAAAAAGAAATAAAGGAACTTCCCTCTCTACACTCTACACCCAGGCATAGGTGTGTGTACTGGGGCATGAAACTATGTCCATAATCTCGCTTGCATTGTTTTTACTTTTTAGCAACTTCATTGAGATGTAGATTACATGTAACAAGGTGTTTTCACCTCATTCATTTCCACTGGTCTCTAGGGGAGCAGCTCGTCTCCCTGTCATCACCTGCAAGGCCTGTCATCACCCGCAAGGCATCAATGATTGTGGTTGACAGAAAGAAGCAGAGAGAATTGGGTGCAATGAGTCCCCATGTCAGTCTATTCGAGTGTCGGAGACCGTGTCTGGGATCGAGGGTTTGGTGCACCTCAATTTGGAGGAAGTAGAACAGGGGCTCTATCAGGAAAGGAGTTTGGAAACTTGAGAGAAACTAGTTAACAAGAAGTGGAATCTTGATGAGCTGCCCAAATCTGAGAAGAATTTTTTTTATCAAGAACACCCTGATTTGGCCAGGCTCACAGCTCAAGAGGTGGAGACATACAGAAGAAGCTAGGTCATTACAGTTGGAGGTCACAACTACCCAAAGCCTGTTCTGAATTTCTGTGATGCAAACTTCCCTGCAAACATCATGGACGTGATTGCAAGAGAGAACTTCACTGAACCCACTGCTATTTAAGCTCCAGGATGGACAGTTGCTGTGAGTGGATTAGATATGGTTGAACTAGCACAGATCGGATCTGGGAAAACATTGTCTTATTTGCTGCCTGCCATTGCCCACATCAATCATCAGCCATTGCTAGACAGAGGTGATGGATCCATTTGCTTGGTGCCAGCACCAACTCAGGAGCTGGCCCAACAGGTGTAGCCAGTAGCAGCTGAATATTGTAGAGCATGTCGATTGAAGTCTACTTGCATCTATGGTGGTGTTCCCAAGAGACCAGAAATATGTGATTTGGAGAGAGGTGTGGAAATATGTATTGCAACACTGGGAGACTGATTGACTTTTTAGATTGTGGGAAAACAAATCTGATAAGAACCACCTACTTTGTCCTTGATGAAGCAGGTAGAATGCCTGATAGGGCTTTGAACCTCAAATAAGGAAGATTGTGGATCAGGTAACACCTGACAGGCAAACCCTAATGTGGAGTGCAACTTGAACAAAAGAAGAAAGACAGCTTGATGCAGATTTCCTGAAAGGCTATATCCATATAAACAGTGGTGCACTGGAACCAAGTGCAAACCACAACATTCTTCACATTGGGGATGTGTCATAATGTAGAATGTCTGACGGAAGAGATCATAAGTGAGAAGGAAAATAAAACCATTGTCTTTGTTGAAACCAAAAGAAGATGTGATGAACTTACTAGAAAAAATGAATTCAAACGTGGAAAAGCTCCTATTCTGATTGCTACAGATGTGGCCTCCCAAGGGCAAGATGTGGAAGATGTGAAATTTGTCATAAATAAAGACAAAGGATTATAGTTATCACATTGAAAGAACTGATTGCAGCACCAAAACAGGCACAGCATACATCTTCTTCACACCTAATAATATAAAGCAAGTGCAGGACCTTATGTCTGTGTCTCGTGAAGCTACTCAAGCAATTAGTCCCAAACTGCTTCAGTTGGTGGAAGACAGAGGTTCACTTAGTTCCAGGGATAGAGGAGGCTGAAGGATAACCGTCCGGACAGACACCCTGCAGGCAAAAGAGGTGGATTTAATACTTTTAGGGATGAGAAAAACTATGACAGAGGTTACTCTAGACTGCTTTAGAGATCTGGGGGCAAAAACCCAGAATGGTTATGATAGCACTCAGCAATACAGAAGTAATGTTCCAAATATGCACAATGATGTGAATCAACAGGCATATGCGTATCCTGCTACTGCAGCTGCACCTATGATTGACTATACAATGCCAACAGGATGGTCTCAATAAAACTTTAGAAGTGTATGTGAATGTCTGTTTTTCATAATTCCTTTCTATATTGTGTGTTATCAGACAAGAAAGTTACTAAAGAAACAAGGTAAATGCAGAAATGACTACAGTGTAGTTGTAATTATGATGCACATTTTTTGCTATTTAAATTGGGTATTTCTCTACATTACTGAAATAATTTTTAGGTTTTTTTAATACTAGAAAATGCAGGGAGTGTTTTCACAAAAGTAAATGTACAGTGATTTGAAATATAAAGAATGAAGGTGAAGCATGGCATTCCAATAAAAAATATTTGAAAACTAAAAAAAAGGTGTTTTCATTTTTGTTTTATTCTAGAGGTTTCATACTTTATCAGATTTATGTCTATAGGTAGTTGATATTTTTATGATAGAATTACTATCAATTTTAATAATTTTCTATTTGATTTTTATATATTTACATTGCATATAAAATGTAATATATTCATTAATCAATTCTACCTAATATTCTAGTGTGGGATTTCTACACTTCTATACATTTACAACATTAATATCTTTTCTTTCTATTTAAAAAATATTTATTTTAATTTAATTTATTGAGGTCATATTGGTTAAAATCATTCAGCAGTATAGCTTTATAATGCAATATCTGTATATATATTCCATTTTGTGCTCATGACACAAAACCTAGTCTCCTTCCATCATCATATGTTTGACCCTTTTACCATCTTGGTTCTCTCTCAACTCAAATACAGTATCTCACACACAGTAAGCATCTTTTTCAAAATAGACAACTTATTGAAATATAACACTGAACAGAGGTAAAGATAGTGGGCACCCATTTCCCATTCCAAATTTCTAAGTCCTCCTGAGTATTGCAATGAAATAACTTCCTTTTTTGCAGTCTGCTAATTGACAATAATGCTTCAATGAACAATAGTGTACAGATTTTGTGTGGATATAAGTTTTTATTTATCTGAGATAAATGCAGAGGAAAATGATTGCTGGGCTATGTATTAAGTTTATATTCACTTTTAAAAGAATATTCCAAACTACTAACAGCTGCATCCCCTCCAGTGATATGAGAGAACTTGTTCATCTTCACTAGCATTTGATATTATCACATTTTTAACTTTAAGCCATTTTAATAATTGTATGGTGAAACCTCATTGTGCTTTTATTTGCATTTCCTTAATTCCTAGAGATGTGAACATCTTTTCACAGGCTTACTTACCATCTGTATATCCTCATCCTGAAAATGGCTTTCCATGTGTTTTGCTATTTCTAATTTGGATTGTTTCTTTTTCTTAACTTGATTTTGAAAGTATTAAAAATATATTCTTGCCTAAAGTCTTTTCTCAGGTATGCGGTCTGCAAATATTCTTCCATTCTATAACTCAGTTTTTAATCCTCTTTAGAGTGACTTTTGCAGAGCAGGCTTATTCATGTTGATGAAGTTCAATGTATCAATTGTTTTCTTTTATGGCTTATGCTTTTGATGATTTACTTCACCTAAGCATTGTAAAGCTGTTGTAGTTTCATGCTTTATGTTTAAGAACATGATTCATATAAAAATAATTTTGGTATAAGGTGTTAATTAGGTCCAGTTTCATTTTTTATTTCATATATCTAATTGCTCTACAAGCATTTGTTATTAATGCACTTCATCTCACATTGAATTGTTTTTGCATCTTTGTCAAAAGTCAGTGATGCATAGTTGAGTGGACCCATTTATAATTATATTTATAATTTATTTATAATTTATACCTATAATTTTTGGACCCTCCAAAATTTATTATGTTGGACACTAGGATTTAACACAGCAGTTTGGGGGAATATAGATATTCAGTCTATAATATTCTTCACTTGGCTCCCCAAAATTCAAGTCCTTTCTGCACTCAAAATACATTTAGTTCATCCCAATAGCTGGAAAGTCTTTACTTGTTTCAGCATCATCTCTAAAGCCTAAAATCAAGTCTCGTCAAAATAGCATTTATATTAGATATGGGTGATTCTCTCTAGAATACCATGGTGGGACAAGCAAATGGAATAAATCCATTAGATCTTAAGGCTCGAGAATAATCCTCTTTGATTCAAGATTTTGCCATTTAAACTCACCTTCTGGATACACTTTCAGGCCCTGCCCTTGCGAGCACCTTTGTGCCTGGATCCTGACCACAAACTTCCTGGGGTGGCGTTCTATGTTTACCGCCCCTCTTCTGCTCCCTTCCATTGTTTCACACGAGGGCTCCTAGCCTCCCCTATGGTGGCTGACCAGTCTCCTTACATCACGGTCATTTTTTAATCATAAGAATTGGCTTTGCAAATCTTCAGGTTCTGGTTACTTTTATATTAGCAATTCGTCTTTAAGGCATTTCCATCTTTTCACATTTCATCATAAGCAATCAGCTGCTCCTTCAAGGCTTTGCTCAGAAATTGCTTCAGTTAAAGATCTAAGTTCATTGCTCATGAATTCTACTTCCCACAAAGCATGAAAATAAGTCAGCCAAGTCCTTTGCCATGTTATAACAAGGATCCCCTATCCTCTGGTTTCACATAAGGTGTTCCTCATTTGCCGCTGAAATCCTTAAAGATCTGTTTGTGGAAATGTAGGTTAGGTTTTTTCTAGCATGCCCCTCAAAACCCTCGTGGCTTCTATCAGTGCCCAGTTCCAATGCAACTTCCACACTTTGTGTTGTTTGTTACAGAAGTGCCCCGCTCCTAGGTGCCAGCTTTCTGTCTTAGTCCATTCTGATTGCAAACTACTTCCCAAAGGGCCTACCTCCAAATACCACCACAGTGAGTATTAGGATTGAATATGAGTTTTGTGGGGAATACAAGCATCTAGTCTCCGACAGCCTTCCTCCCCTCTGGACATCTCTTTCCTCTGATCTTCATCAAAGGAAACCTAACAGACTTCTTAACAAGGCTCCTGTCTGTCGCAGGACATTGATAGTTTTCTGACAAAAATTGGGATGCAAAAGCTCCTAATCAGGTCAAAAATCAAACAAAAACAAAACACTCAGGGAATGTCTCCCTTCGGAGGCCATGCTTGCAAGCCAGGTTAAACAGTGACTGTGCTCTGTAGGGTGGATTTTTGTTTGCTCCCTTCCCTGGATGTGGGCTTTGGGGAAGTGACATTTGGGGTAAAGTGACAATGTCTCAAACCTTGCTTTTCCTGACAAAGTAAGGACAACAGTTTTTCTTGAATAAATTCTTGGCATATTTTTTCAAGTCTCTTATCTTTTGAAAATCTTAATTTTGGTGATAGTGTTTTCCTTTCATGAAAGGGAGAATTTAGTATCCTATTCTGAAATTCTTACCCCTAGAACTGATTAGTTAAGCAGGTAGCTTTTCCACCTATACCTCAATTTCTTTATTTTTAAATAGAGATCATTATAGTACCTACCTCATAGGGTTATTGTAAATTAGGTCTCACACATACACTTTCAATGCAGGCAGCCCACATTATGTTAAATGATTAGCGTTACATATAAAGGCGATTTCCATAGTGATGCCTACATATATTTCTCCTTTTGTCTGTTAATGGTAAAATATATTTCAACTTGCGGAATTTTAATTATAAACACATTTTCCTGAGTTTATTGCTGGCGTAGTCTAGCTGTTAGTACCTTTAAGAATAAGCAAAAGTAGCCGGGTAGTCCTTGTTTTGTTCCACTACAACCTGTTCGGTCTCAGAAAATGACATGTTTCTGAGTGGTTCTTTACCCAACTTCCTCCTCAAAGATCTGCTTTTTCATTTTGTGAGCGGTGAAAATGAGACCTTTGAAAGACAGCCAGTTGAATTAGGTATATTTACCAAAGTGCCCTGGAAGGATTGTTTGCTTGATGCTTTCACTGAAAACCTAATGCAAGCAAGCTGTGTACAAGCTTCATTTTCTCTTAATCTAAAGCCCTAATCATCCAAATCACCTTCCATACAAAACAGGGCTTGCGTGATTTCTGTGGCTGAGAAATTATCTTCTTTGCCTCAAAGTCTTATGTAAATGACAAGAGACTAAGTAAACTCTAGGATCAATATGCACGTTCTTGCAATGGAATGATTCTTTTGTAAATGAAGACAAATATATTTTTATCGTTATGAAAATGCATGATTCAAATATCACAAAAGAAGAAATTCTTTGGTTAACAATGAGATACTGTTCATACTTCCCCCAAATATTACCTCAAATTATGCCGTTCTTTGATATCATCTTTTCTGTTAATAGGAGGAAGGTGAAATACAGTTATAGACCCACAAAACATGAAGGTAATGGATTCTTTGGTATAGTTAAATTAACATATATGAATTGCATAATGCAATAATTATATCTTTGATATTAAAAATGTATAGAGTAAATAAATAAGAAGTTAGTGGCTGATGGTTCCCTGAAAATTAAAAATATTTCCTCTGTCTGATTTAGTCTATGATGTTAGTCTACTATAAAAAGTCATGATAGACTTTGGTTTTGAAAATCTAGTAATGCACCTTTAAATATAGAACTTTAGCAATAGAAGTGCTGAACTTCCAATATAAAAGTGTAAAAGAAGTATATGGACTTGGTTAAAGCTTTAAAAATTTTGCAGGTTATGGACGACTAATTCATTCCTGAGTGTTTCATTAAAAGTGATAGTTCAGCAATAAAAGCACAGACGGTCAATCCTTCCAAGGTGTACTAATATGAAACCTTTTACACCCTATCTGAGGGATAGAAATAGAAGACATTAAGAGATAAGGTAAATTAATTGTTTAGAAAATATCCTATTGGCTCTCGTTACATATGCATTAATTTGAATCCTGACAAGTTACAAATCCACATAGTGGGAATTTTGAATTAATTTCTAAGCCTTTAAGCTTATAGTCTTTAAACTGATATTTGGAAAAGTCTCCAAAGCACAACAAAATTAACAATATTAATGTTCTATATGTAATCAGAATTCAAAGCTTTCTCTCCTAAGATGGTTTTATTTTCCATTAAAGAGATGTCATAAGTGCCCATCAGTAGATGAGTAGATGCAAGGACTATGGGACATTTACACAGTGCAATACTACAAAGATGTAAAAAAGAAGGAAATCTTACCTTTTGCCACAGCATGGATGGACCTGGAGAACATAAGCCAGTCAGAAAAAGGCAAATACCATATGATCTAACTCATATGTGGAATCTAATGAACAAACTGAACTAACAAGCAAACTAAGGACAGGCTCCTAGACAGAAAACAGGTTGACAGCCCCAGAGATGGTGGGGTTAGAAGGTGGAGGGTCAAAGCAAAAAAGAAAAAAAAAGGAGACAGAGCTTTGGGGGAGGTGGGAGGAGATGGGTAGAAGTGGAAAAGAGTATAGGGGGATAAATAGTAATGGTAAAAAGATGTCATCAAAGGTGGACATATGGATATCATTTATGGCTATTTTCCTTTGCTCCTAGATTATCCACTTCAATAATTAAAACTTTTATCAGAAAATCTTTGTGTTTATAATACTTTATAGTTTGAATTTTGCACTGAAAGCTTTTATAGCAGATAAATATGGTTTTCAATTAGTTTCAATATGCATCATCTCATTTGAATCTCACATGATTTTAATAGAAAAATATATTGATGCTGAACTTTTTATTTTTTAATTTTCTTGATCTACATATATAAATAAAAGTGAATATTTTCTTTAATACTTAATTATGAGATATAATTTATCTAAATTTCACTGACATGTGTTAGCTATCATGTGCCAACATTTAAGTCACATGAATATTTTTCTTTGATCAGCACAATTGGATATTCACTATTGAACTGTTTTGAATTTTGAAGTTTAAAATAACAAACACCTAGGACTGTACCCATGGACTGTAATCTAATGCTAGGTTAATTTTCACTGATAATTAAAGTAACTTTGCTTTAAAATTAAAGAATATTTTTCTGATAGTCAAATTGATAGCATACCAATTTATTATATATATATATATGTAAATATATATACACACAATAAAACTGAAAATTGCTATACTTTCATCTCAGGATATAATCACTCTTTACAATGACTTGGCTTGGGTCAACGTAATAACTTTGCTTCCTTCTATTGTTGTACAATCTTTTACATTATTTGAATCACTTGATTACCAAATTGTATTGGTTTATTTCACAACCTAATGAAACACACAGGTTGACAGTGATACACAGGAAGATTCACATGGATAAACATGCACAGAATTGTTGAGGGAAGTATTTGTGTAAATTAATGACTTCCAGGACTGATCCCTTCCGTCCACTGGTCAAATGATAGTGCAAGTGCTTTGTATTCAACATGATTTCTTTTGTAAAATTCTTGATTGAGGCTCAAAATGAAAAATAGCAATATAGAGAGATGCAAATAAGACAGGCTTCAAAACATATTAGAATACATAATTCCATCTGTTTTTAAAATTAGAATATTATTTTAAGAAACACACTTTATTATTTGTCATTTGAAGTGGTTAATAGTATAATAACTTTATTATATTAAAAAGCCATCATGCATGTTTCTAAGGAAGATTTTTTAGTTAGCTCTGAAAAAATGTTCTTTAGTGTGTGGGACAAGATGGGTATGGGTAACATGCAAATTAAGTTGCAAAGGGAATGCTTTGTTGTGGTAAATGGGACATAGATTAATTTAGTCTCAAAGTTTTCTAAAATTACAATTCTCAATTATTTATGTGTTATAACTTTTGATTATTTCACAACACTCTCAGTTATAAACATAGTATTCAATTGAGAACTAGACACACATAAGAATCTCATACAACCTGTCTACCAAAAACATTATGGCAGATATTCTACAATTTGTAGTTATTTTGTGTACATAGATCTATAGGCATGGCTGTCAGAAACCACATTTTTCATACTCCCTTAGTTTCTTTCTTTGTATTAGCATATTGTATTTGACCTCACACTCAGTGAAATAAAAATCTCTGCTGGGTACAATGACTTGCTTCCAAAGAAGAGAGACTAAAAGAGATTCATGGAGACAAAATGAGTGAAGAAACCTTGCAGAAAAACCACCTTGACCAAGTGATTCAGATTATCATCACCAGCACTAAGTAACGTTACGTGTCTGTGATTGAGTGTGATGAATGGGGCACTTGGTTTCTGTAATTCTCCTCCAAGAAAAACCTATAACTGCAGTTTCCTAGTGAGAAAAATACATCAGACAAATCCAAGTTGTGGACCACTCTACAGAAAACTGACCAGT
Source organism: Noctilio leporinus (assembly GCA_004026585.1). Classification (NCBI taxonomy): domain Eukaryota; kingdom Metazoa; phylum Chordata; class Mammalia; order Chiroptera; family Noctilionidae; genus Noctilio; species Noctilio leporinus. The sequence continues at coordinate 18,276 of PVIW01009280.1, forward strand.
TCTCCTCAAAACTGGGACAGTCATAAAAACCAAGGGAAGTCTGACAAACTGTCAAGGACTGGAGGAGGTGAAAGAGACATGATAACTACAAACAATTGCATATCCTACATGGAATCCTGGAATAGAAAAGAGTTCACTTGTGGAGAAGCTTATGAAATATTAATCAAGTCCAGGGTTTAGTTAATAATGTGTACCCATGTTAATTTCTTAGTTTTGACAAGTAAGGCAGGGTTATGTATATGGTAACATTAGTGGCCAAAGGAAGAAAGAAAGGGAGAGGAACATTGATCTGAGAAACATTGATTGGTTCAACCAGGCACATGCCCTAACTGGGAATTGAACCCGTGAAAATGCACAACCAAGTGAACCACACCAGTCAAGGCTCTTTTAAGCTGTCAATTCTCTTCCTTTTTCAGTGGAGTCATTTCTAGACTTCTTTCTTCTACATCACCAATTTTTTATGCCATCTGGTCTCCTCTATTTTCATAGTGTGCTAGTTAATTATTTATCTCAGTTATTAAGTTCTTAAGTTCTATAATTTCTTTTTAATAGTTGCAAACTCTTTGGTGAAGTACTCCTTTTGTTTGTTGATTTTATTTCTGAACTTATTGAATTGTTTTCTTTGTATCTCATTTTGCAAAATTGCAATCTTGAATTTTCTGTCATTTAAATCACTCCTCCACGTCTTTTTCATTTTATTTCTGAATTCCCTTGTTATCCTGGCTATTCATTGTGCTTGATGGATTATTTCTCTTCCTGGGCAGTTGTGGGTTGAAAGCACTTACGTATGGCACCTAATGAACAAAATAAACTGACAAACAAAATACAAACAGGCATAAATACATGGGGCAGACTGACAGCTGTCAGATGGGTGGGGAGTTAGGGGGTTGGGTGAAAGAAGTTAAAGGGATTAAGCCAAAAAAGCTCCCACATATATCTATAACACACAGGCAAACACAACAGTGTGGGGACAGCCAGAAGGAAGGGGGGGTGGGGTAGGTGGAGGTGGAAAAAGGGAAGATAAATGGGGACTTTGCTTTAGGCAATGGATGCATGATGCAGTGTGCAGATGATGTTTTGTTATGTTGTTATCCCCGAAATCTATCTTTTTGTGAACCGATGTCACCCAACAGATTCAATTTTAAAAAATCAAATCTTGTTTTAAGTAGATGGAACTCACTGTTTGGCAGTTTGGTAAGTGGTGGTCTTTCTCTTTTCATGGTCGGTGGTGCTAAATGAAGCACATGCTTTTATTTTATCTGTATAGTGGGGTTTCTGGAATCTCTAGCCTAGCAGTCAGGACAAATGCCCTGTCCTCAGATTTGACCCACGTTCCTATGTCACAGTGCATGGATCTTTCAGACGTGTGTGTGTTGAGCAAGGAATTTTTGTTGAAGCAGAGCTGTCCAGCTTACTGTAACCTCAAGGGGAGAGACCTGGAGATCTGCTCACACCATTGTGCTGCCAACATCACTCTCTACAGTATGATATTGGGCCTTCAGGCTTCATTGCATAGAGACAAGCATGAGGGATACCTTTGGTCAAAAGAACTTAGTATCCAGCCCTGGCTGGTGGCACGGTGGATAAGGTGCTGTCCTGTGAACCCAAAGGTCGCTGGTTCAATTCCCAGCCAGGGCACATAACCAGGTTGCAAGCCAGGTCTCCAGCCAGGTCCCCAGCTGGAGGCAGGTGAAAGGCAACCATACATGGATGTTTCTCTCCCTCTGCCTCTCTCTCTTCCCCTCTTTCTAAAAATAATAAAATAAAATCTTTAAAAAAAAACTTAGTATCCATCCACTTACGTTGAGTGGCAGCTGCTTATTCTTCCTGTGCATCAATTCATCTGCTTTGACAGAATGATGAGGAAGAATATTTGGCATAGTTCAGATATTTAAATCACCAAATTTGCTATTCTGCAAGGCTAAGGCTTAATATATTTAAACCCGTCTGTCTTCATGTGTACTGAATATGATTTATCAATGATATTAGATTGTCAATCTTCTAAATGATTTCAAAAGATATCAAATACATTAGACATTAAAAGTATATTGTATAAACATCATCTTTGATAATCATCCTAAATAACCCCCTACTCCCTCTAATACCAAGCCCACATGGCTTATGGAGAGATCAGACTTTACCTGTTAGATATTTTTAGTGATTTTGTTTGGAGTAAATACTAGCTAAATACATGACAAATAAATGGATATAAATATTTGCATCATAAATCATAGTCTCTTATTTATGTATTTTATTCAGTAGCAATTAAATCCTAAATCAAAAAGAGGATTGAAATTTCTCTTTTGAGCAGCACATTTGGGAAATTAAGAGATTAAAGGAGACTCCATTAATCAGAGATATAAGTGGTTCTTGTCTTGAAGCAATTATGTAAATAAGTCAAAAATCTGTATTTAAAACATACATGCTGCACAACAAGTGTTTGCATGAGAAATGGTGCAGCAAAGCCAAAGCTTTGGCATCACTGAGACTGTTATACCGAGCACTCAACTGACAAAACAAAAACAGAAACAGAAACATGGACACAGGAAACAGATTCACAGCTGCCAGAGGAGAGGCGGGAGGGACTGAAAGAAGGGGATGGGATTAGCCAAAGAACAGGTATGTACAACGCATGGACACAGAACAGTGTGGTCAAAAGGAAGGGGGTGAAGCTGGGTGGAGGCCGGCAAAGGCAGGGGAAAAGGGGGCATCTGCAATAGTGTCAGCAATAAAACTAAAGTTTAGCGACATAGCCATTGGCAAAAATTCTGTCCCTATTTGGAACCATTGGTAAGTTATTAGCAGGTCATCTTTTATAGTCTTTTATATGGTGGAACTACTTTTCCTAGAACATTCCTTGCTCTGCAGGTGTAAAAATGAAGAAATTGGTATGCTTTCAAGTCCGTTCAATTCCAGTTAGATATCGTGTAATCCATCTAGTGCGTGATAAGTTTGCAAACCATAGTTATGAAGGCTTCTTCCAAAAGCATTTCTGCTCCAGTGTGGAACGCATTAATCACACTGAGGTGGAGAAGCCCTCAGAGAAAAGCAAATGAAAAGTTCACTTAAAGCTTTTCAGCTTCTAGGAGCAGAGCTTTAGGGACAGTATTTCTTCCTATTGCTTTAAGCAATTTCCCAGTAGATATAACACACCCAAATATATGTCCTTTCTTTTCAAGTAACCTTTACTTTTCTAAGAAAGACTATTGAAATGTCTGTATTTTTCATTGTAAGCATTTGCCTTCTGGGATTTTTTTTTCCCCTATCTTAAGCAACAACGCAACACAACATTTACATCCACATTATGGTTCAAGACATGTGTCATCTTTGATATTTATTTTCTTGTGGATTAACTATGTACAGTAAGATTATTTCTTGATATTCTCAACTTTTAGATAATAGGTGGATAAGACTTGGAAGAAGTAATTGATGGTGTACCGAAATAATCATGGTGGCTTGGAATTTGTTCATTTAAAACACTGAGTAATAGTTTTGTGTTTTACTGCTCTGAATTATTTTTTAAGTTCATGATTAGCTCCTTCATATTTTAAAATTTTGTTTGGCTTCAAGTATTCAGAAGCTCATTAGCCAAGGGACATACATGCATAACCCCTAGACACAGGCAACAGTGTGGTGATGGCCATTGGGAACTGGTGTGGGGCTGGGTAGAGGTGGGCAAAGTAGGGGTTGGGAGAACCTGTAACAGTGTCAACAACAAAAATAAAGTCAAATAAGGAAAAAATAAGTAAAATATTTAGCATCTTGATTTTTAAGAAAAATTTCAATGGAAAAAACACAAAGCCATCTATCTGTACTATGTCACCAATTGTAGAAATTCAGACTCGCTCATTACCAGAAATAATGACTTTGTAATTTTTTTAGCATGCAAAATGTTAGGCTTCATAATTATTTTTAGGCATATCTGGTGGCATCAGTTAAAATGCCAAATACCAGATTTTTCACAGTGAAAATGCAAAAAACAAACAAACAAAAACAACAACAACAAAAAAATCAACAACTCCGGTGAGAGGTCCTCCCTGGTGGCAAACACCCGCTGCTAACTCCAACTGCTACCTCTGTCTCCCGCCTCCCGGTTCATCAACTTACATGATCCTTAATTTTGATAAACAAACTCCACATTTTATCTAGTGACTTTTCAAAAGTAACATATAGTTGATTGTCCTAGTAACAAAATTATATGCAAGTAAGTTTATTAGTATACAGATATACTCTGGAAATCGAAGACACTGACACTGGTATTATTTTTACACAGAATTAGGACTTACCAGAAACTTCAGTTAATCATTAGTTTAAATCAGGCAATCAGAATATTATTTAGGCTAAAGAAAAAAGGTTGACTCATCCAAGAGTTTTATGTAATTAAATTCTGGGGAAAAGTATTCTGGAACTTTGCTTATATTTCTAGATATATAACTTATTGACATGTTTTTTATCTGCTTCTTTTAAATTTTGTTTCAATTACAGTTTACATTCAGTATTATTTTACTTCCTAAATGATTTAACTTTTTCACCCAGTCCCCAACTCCCATCTCCTCTAACTACCATCTGTAGGTTGTCTTCTCATTTTGTTGATGGTTTCATTTTTTAGTTTGATGTAGTCCCATTTGTTTGTGTTTTCTTTTGATTCCCTTGCCCAAGGACACATATCAGAAAAAACATTGCTACAAGTAAAGTCAGAGATTTTACTGCCTATGATTTCTTTTATGATGTTTATGGTTTTGAGTCTTAACGTCTTTATTCCATTTTGAATATATTCCTGTATATGATGAAAGAAGATGGTTTAGTTTCATTTATTTCTGGGCTCTCTATTCTGTTCTATTGATCTTTATGTCTCCTTTTATGACAGTACCATGATGTTTTGATTACTATAGTCTAGTAGTATCATTTGATATCAGGCAGCAAGATACCTCCAACTCTGTTCTTCTTTACAACGTGGGTGTGGCTATGTGGGGTCATTGGTGGTTACATGTAAAATTTGGGGTTGTCTGTGAAAAATGCCATTGGTATATTGGTAGGAATTCTATTGAAACTATAGATTTCTTTGGGTAATATGGACATTTTAACTATATTAATTCTTCCTATCCATAATTATGTTATATGCATCCATTTATTTGTAGCTTCTTCAATTTATTTCTCCAATATCTTTTCATTATCTGAGTACAGGTCTTTTACCTTTTGGGTTACATTTATTCCAATTTATTTTATTTACATTTTTAAGAGATAATTGTAAATGGGAATGTGTTCTTAGTTTTCCTTTCTGATAGTCATTATTAGTGTATAAATATACAAATACGTTCTTAATATTTATTTTGTATCCCGCTGCTTTACTGAATTCATATATAAGTTCTAGTACTTTTTTGGTGGAATCTATAGTTCTTTATATACAAAATCATGTCATTTTCTAATAATTGCAGTTTTACTTCTTTTCCATTTGGATGCTTTTTATTTCTTCTTTTCTGTCTGCCTGAGTTTTACAACTTGTTAAATAAAGATTATTATTACTCAAAGAGTTTTAAAATTAACATTATATAAATTAATACATGTAAAGTGCTTTAAATAATGTGTAGGGACATAGGAAATAATAACATTATTAAAGCATTGTCCTATTGCTTCAACAAATATTATTAAGGTCCTAATACGAGACAGCCACCTTAATAGACACTATAAAAAGATGAAAAAGAGTGTGATGAAGTTGATATCCTAAGTATTAAAAATGATATATAACAGTAACAAGTAACACAGAGGAAGACAAAAACTCTATGCAGAAAGTGTGGGGAGATTTCTCAGAGGATCTGATGCCTGAACAGAAGTTTAGAGAAGGAATGAGAATTTTTAGTTGGATAAGGGGATTAAAAGCATTTCAGGATGAGCATAGAGACTGTGGGTAAGCACAGTGTAGTTAAGCCGTGGAAGACACTGAAACCTCAAGATGAGATATGCCTAAGGAGACAGGCCAGGCCAGGCCAAATGATGCTTTTTCCATTACCAGGGCCATGGCTTTGAATTTGTGTAACAATGACTCACTAATCATTATCTATAGGTTTAATCACTCTATACCCAGGTATTTTCACCTTCCTATTTCAGGCCCTTAATCCTTCATATTGGAAGTATTATTTCAACTTGAAAATCAGTTGTACTTTGTCCAACACCACACCCTTACCAACCCAATTCTCATTACTATTCTTCCATGATATCTTCCTTCTAAGTAACAAAAAAGGTTCAAATCCCATAACCTACCCTCAATTGAACTATCTAATTTATTTCCCCTATCCCGATTTCATAGCCTTCATTCAAGCCAATTTTATTTTCCTCTCTACCTAGAATGACTTTCTTTCAACAGTTCCTGGTAAAAAAAATCTTACCTATCCTTCAAATGCTAATTTCATCTACTAAATGTGATGGCTCTCTCAGATTTGTCTGCATTTATCAGGCCCCTTTTCTCTACTGTGTACATTAGATATGCCTATGTGTACTCTCTATTTTAACATTCACCCAAATCATTCTGGGAAACATTGCTGTTTCTCTCCTACAGAATTTACAACTTATGGTGAGAGAAGTTGAACCAAACAGATGCAAATTCACACCATTATTAAGTGGCGAATCCAAGTTTAAACCCAAGTTTTCTGTTATACTTTACTGTGTCCCTACTTTTTAGCTCATTTCCAAATTTTGTCTTAGCATATTCTGCAACATGTTACCATTTTAAAAACATACTTATCTGTACCTAACTCTTTTTGGTGTCTGCCACAATACAAAGCATACTGACTTGTACACATGCCTTTCAAAATGAATTGTGGAATGCAGGTAAAATGTAATCAATGAAAAACTCAGACTCCTCCATTTCTTCTGACCTTGCTCTCTATTAGGTTGGATATCAGGACTCAGGGATAGAACCAGCAAACCTTTAAGCAGTTCAGCACATTTCCAATTCTTCCCTTGGAAATTGTGAAAGTAAATGAAATGGTACCTAGGAAGTGTTTAAAGCTTTGCATTTAAATGGTACTATGTACATTTAAGGATTAAAAAAAAAATTCATTGTAGATACTAAACCTTGTGGGAAATGAGTTAAACCTATTTTGAGAAGTCTTTACCAAGAAAATTAGTTTCATAATCTAGTGACATATCATACAGTTTATGAGCCAATATTTAAACAGTCAGGCCCATTTAGTGGACACAAGGGTACCATTGATCTAAAGCCTACATTTACTAAGTACAATATTCTTAGAGTTAGTGGCTATTATTTTCTAGAGTTCATAAAATTCCATTTGGCCAATATTCAAGCCTAAGTATATGAGTGTATTGCTTAAATATGCTGGACCAGTAAATCAGCAAGTCTTCACCAGTTCTTTCTAATTTTGCTCTCCTCCCTTTTTAATTAAATCACATTTAAGCTTAATCAATTGATTTAGCAAATTAAGACCAAACATTAAAAGGCAGAGTCTGTATTAGACTAAAATAGTTCTAATGCAGTTAAAGCATTACTTTGACTTTCAGAGATAGTTAAAGCAGCTACTGAAAACATTTAAAACAGCTAGAAAGCAAACCTTCATATTCAAATGCTATGGAAAAGACCTCTATCATTATTTTATGTATGATACACCTCAATTTTTTCCATTTTAAACACGCTCCTTTATTTCACGCTCCAAAGGCTTATATATAGTATGCTGATTTTTCACAGTTGTCAGGAATTTAATATTAGTCTTTTGACTTTTTAGCTTTCAGGATGTGTTTGAAGATCATTGAATTGTATATAAAATTTAATTGTTTTTCTCCCAATTGGAGACTAGATAGAAGTCACAGCAGCATGTCCAACCTATTGGTACTGACCTGTATTTCTTGCTTGTTAGGGCACAAAATATTTTGTAATATGTCCTCCAAGCTCACTATGTGGTTATAAAGGACATTATGGAAAGTGCTCTGAGCAGTCCATTTTGTTGAACTCTGGCTCATAAGCGAATAGATTCATTTAAGAGGTCAAAAGAGTAAATGGGTAGGAAAAATTGAATTATGATTTAAATGGCTGAACAGAACTAGAAGAGAAATAATGAAGTAATAATTATTGTATCACAAAGATTTGAACATTAAATGAGAATGTTGTGAAGGGCTTTGGCACTGGGTTTAAATAATGATATATCTGCTTTTGAACTTTTGAAATGATGCATAATGCACTTCAAAAATTTTTATATGATGAACATATTCTGCCATAGTCAAATAAATGTTAGTTGAATAGCTCCTTTACATTTTTTCTTAAGCATTTATTTCAATAATATAGTTACTTCTATAAATAGTAGCTTACCCATTATATATTTCATTTTTAATAAAATCTTAATATTAGTAATATATTAAAGAACTTTCTGAAGATTAGTCACAGTAAAGTAATAAGGACAATATCAAGAATAATATAAAAACTCATTAATTATTAACTATTATTACCTCTTTTTTCAAGGTGATGTAAATTATTTTAATTATAGGTCATTCCTGCTATTTAAAATAATTTAGAATTATAATATTTAAAAATGTTATAATAGTTAACAATTCTATTTATATTTAGAGAGGGGGAAGGGGGGGAGGATGAGAAAGAGAGAAACATCAATGTGCTGAAGAAGCATCAGTCAATTTCCTCTTATGTTCCCCCAACTGGGGACCTGGCCCACAACCCAAGCATGTGTGCCCTGATTGGGAATCAAACCCAAGGCCTTTCAATTTGTGGAATGACACTGTCAGGTCCTAGCACCTCGTTATCCTGTTTGTGACACCAGATGTCTGGTCCTGTGGTGTCGGGTGTGGGACCAACAAGTGATGATAGTGGGGAGGGCTCTGGTCTGGTGGCAAAGAACTTGTGTTGAGCCTTTAGGATGTTTGGCATGCTTTATTGTAGTGGCAGGCTAACAACCACACAGCTGGGCAACTGAGTATTGGCATACTCACACTCAGTTGGCCCATGCTTGTCACAGCTGTGCTTAGGTTAATGACCACAGAGACTCCGGGCATTTCTACAGCTACTCTCCTGCTTCTATCTGGTCGGTCACTAGAGAATGTCAGCATTGCAATGTAGGATTTCTCTGCTGTCCCAAAACAGCAGTGTGTGCATCTAGCTTACAGCAAGGGTAATCTTACATACACATTGAGATAAAGGAGGATCTATGTCCAAGAGTTACATATGTGGGTGACATCAGGCTACTCAAAGTTGCTAAGTCAGCTACCTCCAGAACCCAGTATGTTCCAGAGGCTCTGGGAATAAGATTAACTCCAAGGCCGTCTCCCCAGCTGATCCAGAGGAAGGTCCAGCCATGCACAGGCAGGGAAATTCCTCTGTCCTGACAGATGCCCAACCCAGTGAGCCACATCAGTCAGGGCACATAATATTAAGTTCAGAAGATACTTTCTTGTGACTTTATCTAAAAGTACTGTGTGAGTTATAAATCACTGTGGCAAAGAATGAAATGAGGAAGTTAAAAGTCATGAATTCAGTGAGCTTTTCTTTCTTATCAGCCTACATTTGTACCCATGGTTCAGTTACTTTACTTTGAAACAGCAGAACATTCATAAGCCTCACTGGGCTACTGTAAGGGCCAAAAGAGAGAGTCTTTGGAAGTGTGCTCAGTGGAGCATAGGTTCTATTAAAACAATTAATAATTTAGTACATTAATTATTAGTATTATTAATAGAGCTTTGATCATATATATGAGGTCTGTCCCAAAAGTTTTGGCCACATGAACTGTTTTAATTATATTGACATTGGTTTGATACTTTCAGGACAGACCTTGTAATTCTTTAAGTATAGAGGATCAGTTTCCAGTGTCAATGCTGCTACTAAGCTAATATTGTAATTTGGAGCAGAGTTTCAGAACAAATGAATGGGAAAAGAATCTTTTGAACAAGTGGTTCTGAAAGAGCTGTATGTAACACACATAAAAGCTAGACATCTACTTTACACCATATACAAAAATTAACTCAAATGTACCAATCAAAGACATCAACATGAGGGCAAACTATTAAAACTCTTAGAGGAAGAGCTATAAACCTTCATAATCTTCAATTAGAAAACTATGTCTTAAATATGATGCCAAAAGCACTGTATATTATATATATTTGTAAATGTGCTTCAGAGAACAACATCAAGAAAATGAAAAGACAGTCTACAGAATAGGATATTTTGTAAGCTGCATATCTGATAATGGAGTTGCATCTAAAGACATTTTTAAAAACTCTTAAAGTTTAATGACACAAAGACATATGACTTGCATGGGCATTTCTGCAAACCCAGAGAGGTAAGTGATCAATCAGAGCACGGAAAGATGCTTCACATCATTAGCCATCAGAGGAAATAAAATCAAAGCAAGTATGACAGACTGCCTCACATGTAGTAACAACTGCTGATAAGGATGTGGAGGAATCAGAACTGGTGGGAATGTAACAGTATGGCTACTTTATGGCTACTTCGGAAAACTACATGGCTGTCCTTCACTTAATTAAACACAAGGTTAGTATGTAGCCCAGGATCCTACACCTAGAGAATTGAAAATATTTGCATACATAAAAAGCTGTGTATAAACGTTCTCAGCAACATTATTCATAGTAGCTAAAACATGGAAACAACAGAAATGTCCATCAACTGATAAATAAAATGTGATAAATGAATATTATAAATAAAGTGTGGCATATTCATATGATAAAATATTCTTTGACAATAAAAAAAATGGAATACTGACACATGCTACAGCTTGGATGAGCCTTGAAATTATTATGCTAATTGAAAGAAGCCAGTCATAAAGGAGCACTAATTACATTTAAGTGAAATGTCTGTATTAGCCACATCTTTAGGGACTTAAGGAAGGTTAGTAGTTGCCAAGGACTGGAAGTTGGGAGTGGTTTGTATCCATTTATGAAATGTGGCCACAAAAAGAGACTCAGAAAAAAATAAAGTTTGCTACAATGACAGGTCCAAGAGACAAGAAACATAAGGACACTAGGGTTTTATTGCAGTGTTGCAGAAAGTGAAGTCAGGGTAGAGTGAACAGGCTGAAATCATCCAGTTTGAATAATTTCTGTGAGTTTTGGGCTAGTTTGTGGGTACTAGGCCCTAAGATGATTAAGGCAGAGAAGTACTGCTTGAGCCGGCTCGTTTGCATATCAAACGTCTGCTAGCCCAGGGGCAGGCACTCTCTCTCCAGCCTTGAAGATTGTTTAAGATGCCAAAACGTCCTTCTAAACATGGAATTATATATCCATAGTTTTATACACACACGCGCGCGTGCACACACACACACACACACACACAAATACAGGTACTAACTGTTGATGAGTATAGGGTTTATTTTTAAAGTTATGACATATTTTAAATTTGATAGTGTTAGTAGACCATATTGTGAATATAGTAAATGTTATCAAATTACACACTTTAAGTGAGTGAACTGTATAGTATGTGATTCTATCTCATTAAAGGTCTTAAAAAATAGAATGCAAGTCATGAAACTAGACAGGCTTGGTTTAAAAATTAGCTTTGTTACTTGGTAGGTTTGTGGCTGTAAACAAGTATCATAACCTCTCTAAGTTGTAATTTTCTTCTTTATGAAAGTTGTGTAATAATAACAAGAAATAATAATAGCTACCACATAGAGTTCTTATAGGGGTTATTTGATACATGGTTGTAAAGTGCTCAGCACAGTGTTTGGCATAAAGGTTAGACAAACTACATAAGTGTTTGCTTTGGCCATTTGTTTCTTCTCTGTAAAAATTAAGGAGTTGAACTAAATAAATTCTAATATGTCTTTACAGTTGTAATATTTTCCACAGCATCTATTTCCCTTTAATGGATCCAAAGCAAACTAATGTTCCATATAAGACAACTTGGGAAATATGAATTCTAAAACAAGCTGACATCTGTTTCTTAACCATTGTACACCTACCAGACTATGTAACACTAGGCTAATACGGGACAGCCATGCAGACCAGGAAGGGTAAAGGTTTGGGCATGTGAGAACCTGCTACAGTGAAAGTCAATTTAATGATTATTTTACTACCTATGAAATTTTATGTTGATATAATATTTAAATTTAAATTATAGATTATGTAAGGAACATTCTATTTCTAAATAAAAATACTATTAATTTAACAAAAATTTAGAAAAAACATGGACCATGTAAATTTAAAGTAGGGAATAGTTGCCCAACACTGTAATACTCTAAAAACAGCATCCCCATAATGCAATTGGGGCTGTTTCTAGCTGCTTAATTAACAGTGTAAATTGAGTCAATGGAGAGATGAACCTGCGGGTTCTGGTTGCGTGGATTGCAGATCTTTCTCTCTTTTCCAGTGCAGCCTATTCTGGGGCTGTAACAACAACACAAGTCAGAAGCCAGACATCACAGTCAGGGAGACAAATGCTTCCAGGATTCAGACAGGGAAACAAGGAAATCTGGAAGGTTATAAAACATCTGAGAGCAGCCAAGAAATGTACATGCACCATGTGAAGCTATTCACACTTTAGAAAGATTTGGAAATACTGCGGGGGCCAAGTGAAATTACCTGAATGTAGCATTTTTTCCTTCTGAAAATGCATTCTTGGCACATTGCTTATCATGTTCTGCATTATTTTAAAATTCACTTACTAAGAATCTATCTTAAAACTAGTAAATCCTAGGGGAAAACAAAGAAATTCTTGTTTAGATGATGCATCTGAGAGTTACAAAACAATTTTCACTTTTTTTTTTCAGTTTACCCACCTCCCCACAATTAAAAATACATGAAATTGTTTTCTGCTTGTCATATGTTACATGGTAAGATCAAAGATCCATAGTGAGGAAATTGTAATTCATATGATTTTTATATAAAACTAAGGAGAAGCAATTGAATAGAAGATCCACAAACATAATGTATGAAGTGTGGCCAAGCAATCAATGACATGAAATTTGTCTCCAGACATAGGTAACATTTTAACAAAGTCTGTCTTTGTATGTTTCCACGCTCTATTTCTTGCACTATGTTCCCAAGAAAAATATTATATCCATAATGTCCTAGGTAAATTCCATAGCAGACAAATATTTAAGAAATTTAAATAAATTTTAAGTTAAATGGATTACTCAGTCATCAAAAATAGTATCTTCATAGTTTGTCCTTTTATTTTTAAAAATCTAAAAGAAAAGATACTTTGTCGACAGAGTGGTCTGCATCAATTGACAGGATTTTTGTTACAATGAAATTAAAAATTAGGGATTCAGCCATATAAATTTTACTTGAGAGGCCTTAGGAGACCTGTATGGTAGACTGATCTCTGCAGTCATCTAGAATTACTTAAAAATGTTTATGTATGTAAGGCAGATAATTTAGAGAGAAAATAATTACCTAGCTGAGATTTTGGTGTTTGCACATGTTTGCAGGCAACTTCCTACAGAAGAGGTGCAAACCTTCAGTTCTGTATTTGTTCTCATATAGGATCTGCAAGGTGATGAGAGGCAGGTGTTATAATCACAGTTATAAGTTAATTTCATACGTGCAATTAAACGATACAGATTAAAGTAACCTGGACAAAGCTAATTAGATTATAGATATTGTAATGGGTGCAGAGAGGGGGCATCCCCTGAAAATAGCAAAGCATATTCCCCATAGTCCTTTATTCGGGGCAGGGACAAGCGGATGATACTGCAGTTAAGATGCTTGTGTAACATATGGCAGCTGAAAGAAGGTAAAAGACTCAGAGAATTGGCAAAAAATGGTGCATTATAGGAGAGGCCGTATATGAGGTCACATAGGAAGTTCTGGGCTGAGCATTTAAATGAGGATGGGTTGAGAGAGAAGAAGCCTTGTAGCCAGGTGGCTACAATATCACACAGATTTGAATAAGCCAAAGGATTGGCTTCATAGACCCTGAATGTAAAAGGTTTCCCAGGTGACATAGACAAGCATGAAAAATGGCACTAAGTGGCAGCTTTTAAGCACAAAGCTCTTTGAATCCTAAAGCAAAAAAAAAAAAAAAAAAGTTTTTGATAAATTAAAAAATACCTTCAGCCCTGGCTGGTGGCACAGTGGATAAGGCACCGGCCTGCAAACCCAAAGGTTGCTGGTTCGATTCCCAGCCAGGGCACATAACCAGGTTGCAAGCCAGGTCTCCAGTTAGGTCCGTAGCTGGAGGCAGGTGAAAAGCAACCATACATGGATGTTTCTCTCCCTCTCTGACTCTCTCCCTTCCCCTCTCTCTAAAAATAATAAAATAAAATCTTTAAAAAGCAACAAAAAACAAAACAAACAAACCAAAAATCCCTTCAAACCTTCAAATACACATTATTTTGCAACCTACAATAATTCTGTGGAGAGTATTTCTTTATGTAAATTGGTTTAATTATGCTGGAATTATTAAGGGATTCATGCCTGAACTTTGAGCCCCTTTTACGGTAGTCCAGGAAGACTACTCTATCACTAGGGAGAGAGACCTTCTTCCCCATTAAGAAACATTACTTTGTACCTTATACCATTTTAAAACCAGTTAGGAAGAACAAGGACATTAATCAGAAGATTTCAATTATTTATGGACTAGCTTGGATGGAGCAGTAAATCTTTTTTCTTAAGCATTTTTGTATTCTCCTGAGTACAAAATGCAGCTTTTATGATGTCAGCTATTATGTACAGTCACGTGTCTCTTAGCATGGGCTATGATTTGAGAAATGTGTCCTTTGTTGATTTCCTCCTTATGAGAACACCACTGATGCGCTTAAACAAACTTAGGTGGTCTAGCCTATGGAATATTACAGGCAAGTGCAACATGATGGGGCATTACTGCTGTAGTATTTATAAACACTGTATTTAGGCTACACTAAATTCACAGATTTTTATTTACCCTAGCTTACTGTAACTCAACTTCCTAAACTAATTTTTTTTTTACTTTTTGATTCTTTTGTAATCATAATTAGGTTAAAACAGATACATTGTACAAATGTACAAAGATATTTTCTTTAATTATATCCTTATTCTTTAAGCTTTTCTCTATATTTAAAATTTTCAAATTTCCCACAATTGCATCGCTGTCTTCCTCAGTTAGTGGGATGAAAGAGATGGTATTAAGTGGGAGAAACACTGCTATGATGTGGGGATGAAGATCACCATTAAAAGGGATATTCAGGGGCATTATTAACCACAATCAAACTCTTGAAAGGTTATTTTACAACTGGTATTTCCACATTTCACTGGCATTGCAATTCAGGAGGGCACATTGGAGAAGTGATGTTGTCTGTAAGCAAGACTGTCATCTTGTCCTTTCAGACATCTGTTTCCAGAATAGGGAGGTTTCATCCAAGTTGAATGTTTGCTTTGGCAAGTGATTCCCCACCAACAGTCAGCGTATCTAGAGTTTCCAAACACATGAGTAATGAATCTGGCTACATTGCAAAGGCTACGATGTCACTAGACGATAGGAATGATAGGAATTTTTCAGCTGCATTACAATCCGTTCATTGTTGACCAAAAACTCGTTAAGCAGTATGTGACTGTATTTGCTTTATCACTTTTGACATTAACCACATTCCTTAGTCTAGTATCCAAAGTCTTTGGTATACTAACATACCTGTCTTCCCTCTTCTTATGATCACTGAAAACCCTCTGCTCTAGTTAGATAAAATTTCATTTTTATTTACCCCAAACCTTAATATTTCAGACTACATTTTTCCTTCATTGCCCAGGGAAGCCTATGTACCACCTGTCATGTAGTGTCTTTGTAGCTCTTCACATTTCCTAATTTCACTAGTACTTATAATGTACCTCACTGCCTTCTAGGGGATCTGTTTTACACAATTATGTTTATTTGTTCACCTATCTTTTACAACTTTCAGACAAGGGTCTTCTTGTCACACATTTTGGTTTTTCTCTCAGCATGTGCCCTATTAATCATTTTATAAATCTTTGAGATCCTTACATTGAATCTAAAATCAGCATCTGCTTCATCAAATCTAATTGATGATTTGGGGAGAGTGAAATTAACTTGATCTGGGAATTAAAGTCTCTTCACAAGTTGGAATAATCATGTAAAACTTCTCAAATAAAATCTCTTCTGTTCACATCAGTGCTACTTATTTAGTGGGGTTGAGCGTAACTTGTTCTAATCCACACAGCTACAATAGGTCCACTTTATAATGAAAGATGCTAACCTTCTGCACCCTCAAGAAATGTGCCAGTACCCAAGTTAATTCATTAGATACAGATGACCAGAATGACTGTCCAAAATCTCATGGGGATCCTCCACCAACATCTGGAATTCTTTCACACCCACTGTTTTGGCTGGTTGTTAAGTATTAGAGTCATTCTGCTTAGAAGCTGACAAAAAAGGTCATTGTTCTTCCACAATCGAGATAGAATGCATACGCTAGGATGTATTTTCTGATTGCTTTTTTTCTGAGATGAATTCAAATGGAAAATAAAGTCTGTTTTTATTTCTTTTTAAGTTGTCGTAAGGCTTCAAGGTATGGGGAATCAAGAAAGCCTCAGAAACAAGGTGCATTGTGTATGGACAATTTAGCTCTGACTTGTGATTATACCAGCAGAATGTAAGTGTGCAAAAAGTAAAAATATAAGTTTAGAAAATGGTTACTGTACAGATTACCATGTGGAGAAGGTGATAAGAGAATATTAAATGACAGATACAACCAGACATTGGAACATTTTAACTTAGGACAAAAATAATTAAAATATAACTAAACAAACAAAAAAAGTAGATGAAGCAAAAGGAGTGGAAGTTTGTTTGGTAAACTTTAACTGCTTCCCAAACATGTTGTGAAACAGAATACATAGTGGCACTCATACCCATTAAAAGAAAATGATTTGCATGAAATGTGGCCTGGGCAGTGAGGTTATATCTGCTTTGTAAATTTTTAATGTATTTATTTATTTTTATTATTGTTTATTCAAATGTGTCTGCTTTTATGTGAGGTGCTGGCATAATTTAATGCTTACATATAGTTGGCACCGTAGCATATTTTGACTTACTTTGTAGGCTAAGTAGTTCAGTATAAAACTAACTCAACAATTACAGCTTATCTTTAATTAGTTTATACCATTTTATAAACTCACATAATTTTGTGTTAAGGAAAGACTAGATTAAGGTACAACCAAAAGTTGAACATAAATTTAATTATTAAAAAAGGAAGTTAAATATTTCCCTGGTGGTATACAAAAAAGTTATCAAACTTTATTTTGCAAGATGAAAATTTCTAGAGAGCTGTTGAAAAACAATGTGAATATACTTAACACTATTGAGCTGTACACATTAAAATGGTTAAGATGAAAAATGTAATGTTACATGCCTTTTACCACAATTGAAAGGTATATCTATATCTATCTATCTATATGATATATAAGGTGTGTGTGTGTGTGTGTGTGTGTGTGTGTGTATCTATGTATAGTGTATGTATATACATTGACTTTCCTGGATCTTCATTAATGATCTCCTGTATTCTGTGTACAATACCTGGACTTGTGTGATTCTTGCGTACATTATGCATTTTCCTTGTTGGTGGGGCAACATCAGGATCAGCATCATACACCTTCCTGTTGAAAACTGTACGTAAAGGGAGGGATGTTATTGAAATCCACAATTTCCTTAGTAGTTCACCCTGCACGCAGTCCAGAAACTATTTGTTGCTCTAACACCATATTTCTTTGACATGATGGTTGCTCTCAAAATGTAATGCTTTATATCTGAAACAATGATGTTAAGTCATAACCTTAGAAACATAGCTTTTCAAAATTAATAAGAAGCACATGAAATGAGATGCCAAGTTATTGCCAATTTATCATGCACACCCTGTATACATATGTATATGAAATGATGCTGATGATACTGGAAGAATAGAAAACACAAAAAAAGATATACTATTGTAGAGTAAACATAGCTGGGAGAAAATTCACATATGATTTTTTCTATCTGAGTCAAATATTAACAAATAAATCATATGAAATGAGGATATATATAGTATATATATACTTTCAGGTCTAATTTTATAGAGTTAAGACTATTAACTATGAACACATTTGCTTACTTATACCATAATGACCTTTCTTAAGCCAAGAAAATATAGGTTTAAAACATAAATTTTACACAGACTTCCAAGATTCTTGGAATAATTACTTTGAATTCATTAGGCATTTCCTCAATAGAGATAGTTTTGCATTTTTGAGGTGGTATTTTCAAAAACTGAGCAATGAGAATTTTCTTTTCCATAAAAATTGTGTAACTTTTATTGAGGTATGTTATTGGTAATGGCATTGCTTCCCTTAGATTTATCCTACAGAGATCGAAGAGTGCTGTTTGCAAATCAAATATATAAATGATTTTTGAGATAAAATTTCACACTTCTGAAATAAGTGAGTAGATTGTATATAGAGCCACAATTGACATCTAATTTTTTAATGTTTATTTATTGAGAGGAAGGGGACTGAGAGAGAGAGAGAGAGAGAAAAGGAGAGAGAGACTGACTTGTTCCACTTATCTATGCATTCATTGGTTGACTCCTGTAAGTGCCTTGCCTGGGGATCCCACAAACTTGTATTGGGAAGATGCCCCAAGGAACTGAGCTACCCAACAGGGCCACAACAGATAGTTTCATCAAGAAAAGTGGCAGAGTGTTTCCACCTTAGTCTACTAGAACAAGTTGCAATAATGGCAAAAGCTCAAGGATGAAACACTAGAATTTTGATGGGACTTTGGGATTAAAGTAGACATGTGTTCACCTGGGCCACGACTCTCACTCTCCAAATATTTTAGAGAAATCACAGTAGGCTCTGCTATCCTGGGTAGAACTGCCTGGGGTGAGCATGTTTCAGTGCATCCTGTGGCATTTAGACAGCACTTTAGCTGCATGAGGCACAGTTTGCGAGCACAGTAGCACACTAGGAAGGACTGATCTTAGCCTTTTGGCATTAATCAAGATTGTTCTGAATTGTTCAACTTCACTGAAGAACAAAACCTGTATTCAGTGAGCTGCTTTCCTTTCGGCATGAATCAGGTTTATTTCAGCCTGGAAAAGAAATGGCTTTAAGGAATTTCACAAGCTCATAAATAGGAGGGCAGCACAACTGCATATTTAGACCACCCCTATGCTGATCTTCCAGACAATGACTTCAGGAAATTCTTTGGCAACAGGAGGTAAAAGAATTCAGAGATCTTTGTCTCCAGTAATAATCTGTTTTGTGTTTGGCTCTCTGATGCCTTCATAGGAAATAAATGAAAGTTCCACATGCACGTAAGATTTTATCAAACACAAAGTGGGTAAAACATTAACTTTTCCTAAACAAATATATGTTGTTAAGACATTTACTTGAACTATTAACGGTATTTATATGTATACAATATTTGGGGAAATGTTATATAATCTTTTCCCCTCAGTTTTGTTTTTTGTTACTTAACACTATTTTTAACATAAACTGAGAACAGTGAATTTTGTTTTGTTTTCTCTATTCACTGTTAAAGTGATTCCCAGTTTATTGCCAATATAACACTGATGGGTGAATTTTTGTCAAATATATATTTTAAAAGATGTCATTTTCTTTTAAAAATACACACCAATCTCTTTTAATAATGCTTTATACTTTTCAGTGCATAGGTCCTTCTCATCCTTTGTGAAGTTTATTTCTAGGTATTTTATTTTTTGTTGCAGTTGGGAAAGCTTTTTTCTTTTTTTGAAATTTTATTGTTAGTATAGGATTATAATGGATTTTTGTACATGGAGTTTGTATCCTGCAACTTACTGTATTTGTGTATTGTTTCTAATAGTTTTTTGATGGAGCCTTTAGGGTTTTCTATGTAAATAAAAATGTCATTTGCAAAAGGTGATAATTTTAACTCTTCAGCACTAATTTGGATGCCTATTATTTGTTCCTTTTGCCTGACTGTTGTGGCTGGGATCCCACCACTATGTTGAGTAAGGGCTGCCAGACGTCCCTGTCTGGTTCCTGATCTAGAAGAAAAGTTTGCAGTTCCTCACCACTCAGTGTCATATTAGTTGAGGGAATGTTATCTATAGCCTTTACTATGTGAGGGCATTTTCCTGCTATAATAATTTTTTGACCATTTTAATCATAAATGGCTATATCTTACTGATTTTCTGCATCTACCGGTAAGATCATATAAGTTTTATCCTTTCTTTTGCTACTGTGGTGTACTATATTGATCAATTTGCCTATGTTGAACCATTCTTGTGCCCCTGGAATGAAACCAACTTGATAGTGACATTAATAACTTTTAATATGTTCTTATATCCTTTTTGATAGTATTTTGTTTAGGATTTTTTTTCATCTGCATTCATCAGAGATCCTGGTCTGTAGTTTTCCTAGTTTGCATTACTCTTGACAGGTTTTGGTATTAGGGTTATTCTGGCCTCATAACACATGTTGGGAAGCATTGCCTGTTAATTTCACACTGTGTTTCTAGGAAGTAGCTGCCATTTATTGACATAAGCTGCTATACTGATCTCAGAATTGTTATTAACCCTCCCTCTTTTACTCTCAAAAGTACCCAGGTTGGATTTCAGGGGAGAGGAAGGAGTCACTTGAGTGTTTTTACCATTAATTTTGTGATACCTCCTGGGCATTCAAGTGCAGATAAGCAGGTGATGTGGACATGTTTGAGTGCTGAGCATATTGATGGCATTTCAAGTCACGACATTTGAAACCCCAAATTAAACATTACTGAAGATTTATTTTCCTGCTATTATTGTATCTTTTCAGTAGAAGCTATTGCTCTGTATATTGTTCTCACTTTAACCTCTAGAACAAACTTGTTGACCCTTTCTAGTATAAAACAACAATTACACATTTGCGTTGAAAGGAGCATTGAATTTTCAATTGCCATCCTCAGCTTCCTCCTTGGTAAATTTATAGTAATAATAAACAATAGCACAGCACACAACTATGCAATAGTAGCAAAGGATACGAAGAAGGCACTATTATTTCAGTGTAACATTTGCCTCAAAACAATGTGAGGATGAGATGGAATAATATATATGAAAGTGCCTTATAAGCCATATGATTTCCATAGCCATGCACAATGCATAAGTCTAATTCAGGGGAAAAAACATGAAGTGATAGAGAGAGAATATAGTGGAGAGTCAAATGATATTTTAATTTGTTATTTTTCAGACTCTCATGCCACTATCTCTTTTCTCATATG
Organism: Noctilio leporinus; assembly: GCA_004026585.1. NCBI lineage: Eukaryota > Metazoa > Chordata > Mammalia > Chiroptera > Noctilionidae > Noctilio > Noctilio leporinus. The sequence continues at coordinate 39,448 of PVIW01009280.1, forward strand.
GTTGGCACACATTTCTTGTTCATTGACTATTCACTCCTTTTATGGTTGTCATATATTAAAGCAATATTCTTTTCCATATGATCATTTGAAAGTTATTTTCTGCTTAGATAAAAGTTGACAGCCAATGCAAAATGAGATAAGGGCTCTGAAGCAGTTCTCTGAGCTTTGAGAAAGAATGGAAACAATGGTGATGTGGACAACTCTGCTGAAATTCCTTGTTATTGTATGTTAATAGCTGAAAACAGGTCTTCTCCTCCTCTTCTTACAGTTTTAACTCCCTACAAGTAGGTGAAATTCTTGAGTTATTTGTTATCTGATAGGACTGGTAATTTATGGACCTTTCCACTCTCCAAGAGGGTAACATCAGGACAGAATACAGAACTGGCCAAAACACGCAATGTACATTTAACAACCAATCATCTTTTTAAATTTCCAATATTTTAGGAAGTTATAGTAAATTATCCCCTGAGACAAAGAGATTACATGATTTATAATCCAAATATGCCATTTAAATTGTATAACTATGCTATAATTACATATCATTAAGATATTATATACATGTTAATAACTACAAAGTTCACTGTTAATGTATGGATGAATAATAACATCAGTTTGGAACATATTGCACCAGCCCCATATGTTCCAATTTTGTAGCACTTTAGGATTTACTTATATTGTAATATTTACTTTTAATAATTTGGTGTATGTTGAAAGAAAGTTATTTCTTTACTAAATGAGGATCAGTAAATGTTATTTTCCTGTTATTAATAGTTATTTCTCATCTTTTTCTCAGTTTTGGTAATTAATGACCTTACTTTTAAACTTTTCATCAGAAAAGGTAAGCAGTTTCCATTGTTGCCATCAATATTAATATTCCAATACATATAAGTTGTTAGATGGAATCAACTATTTTTAATATTAGACAGACTTTAATTGAATATAGTTTCAAAGAATAGCTCAAATCCCCTAATTAAAATGACACAAATGATAGGCTGAATGAGAGACAGTTGTTACAGAGGACATTGGTAAACAGGGGAAGAGGAGAATATCAAGTTAGAAGCATTTATGAAAATCTGTACATTTGAAGATGGAGAAGGACAGGATCCAAGTTTCCCAGATTGTATGAGATGCTAGTGAAAGTTTCCAAGAAAATCCACTGGAAAAGAAGCAATCTAGCAAGGTACAGAAAGAAAGAAAAAGAAAGAAAATGCATTTTGACATTATTTTCAAGTCAACATTTTTCACCTTTTTTTCTTCTTCTTATTTTTGACATGAAAGAGTGTATAAGGAAAACGTGCTTCACTCCTCAATACATAATAAACCCTTAAGGGCTGAATATGTGTTCCCTCGTTTTCCCCACTAGTTTAATTTTACTGCCTGCATTTTTTCCCTTATGCAGAAAATAAATGTAACAGGATTTTGTTATCAGCAGAAAGGGTAAATGGTTAATTGAATGAGCAACAGGGATGAGAAAACTCTCTCATTTGTGTAGCAACATAGATCAATTATAACACACACTCATGGTGATTCACTAATGAGCAGCATTAGTTGCAAGCTATTTTCCTCCTTTTATTTTTGTTTTAATTAAGAAACTAACCTGCCAAAATTTTGACCTGTGCAATATCAAGTTGGCTCTTTGATGACTTCCCAAAGGTTTAAAAGTTTACTTCACAGTAAAGGTCAATTGTTTCCTGTAAATTTTGCAGAAATGATACCAGGTTGCTATTTTGTTATTCGTGTAGGTATGTTCTCTTATCATCCCTCAGATATTTTGTTGATAAAATATTTGTTGATTTGAATTGTTTTAGGGATACACATACCTTCACATGCTAGAAAATGCTTTTAATCTTGGGTGATACAGAGAGAATGACCAATTGTTCTGGGATATAGTAAGGGCTACATAAATACACAAACGAAATTCCTTGTTAGATTTATACCTTTGTATGCTACATTTCTGTAAATAGGCTCAAGGAGGTGAGTAGTTTGAGCATAATTATATAGGTCAGAATCTACCTCTTTTGCCTCATCTGGTGTTACACAACTTCTTTCATCTTCTCTTCTATCACACAACCTTGTAATGTTATATTTTCTCATCTGATTCCACATTAGACTGCTAGCCTGTTGACCATATTTAGCTCATTTGTAATCGTGTTGTCAACTCTTAACCCCATATTGATCCTCTAGTTGATACTCTTTTTTTTACAGGAAGCAGATCGAAGAGTTGGATTGAATGTCAAATATTGTATCTTTTGTATTTCAGCAACAGGCATAGTGTTGAACACATAGACAGACAGTAATGAAAACATAGTATTGAATAAGAAAATGCTTGATATGACCCATGTTGTGGGGAGGGTTGTTTGTATTGTAATGTTAACCTTCCAGATGATTTTATTAAATTTCTGTAATGCATTTTCAGAAAAAAATATTTGTTTTATCACAGGACTAGGAAATATAATAGGAAATGAGGCGCAAGTTTACTGTAAGGGTGTTATCTAGGTGTATAGAGAAGACAAGGTAAAAATGCAAGCACTATCTTGAACTAAGTGAAGTAATATATTAACAAAAATGGGAAAGCATGCTGAATGCACAGCATAGGTGCTAAAAGACAATGAAGGAGCAGGTGTTCATTGTGGAGTGAGCTGAATAAAGGAAGGCTTTTAATGAACAGATGGATGTAGTTTGCTACATGAGTTAACTCATGCCTGCCCTTGCATTAGATTTTGTTTAAAATCGCAGGTCAGCAATGAGTTAAGATGAAATGATTTGGACTCCCCTTAAGTGGGAGAGGGTCATTAATTCTCAAAAAAGGAGTTGGATGTGTATGGGTGTGGGAAAAGGTGAAATTCACAAGTTTAAGAGTCCCACACATCAGTTTTTTAAAAGTGATATTTCAGCTTTGTTGCTTTTACCAATGTGTGGTTGTCCAATAAACATGCCTTATTTACAGACTCATTGTTACCTGAGAAACAAACATGTTGCTTGACAGCAGTGAGGCCTAATGCATTTGTACTTTTGAAACAGTTCCCAAACTTAAGATAGCAACATATCTATCTACTATGTGCATACTTGAAAAATGTTACCCCAGTCACATATGTCTACATTGAGTCCACAAATTGTATAATTAAAAAACTAACAGTATCCCATTCCCTTTCCTGTTTCCAGCATCTTTGGCTCATTCTGGCTCAGTTTCATAAAGGAATAAATGTAATACATTCCAACATATCAATAACCCAGAATGGGGGGAAGAACTTGAGACCATCTCCTTCAGAAGTTTTTGGTGCACAAACATATGGGAGGTGGAATTCACATAAGAATAATTCCCATTTTCCATCGGGATTTAATCCTAAATCCAAGAAGATCATGACCACTTTCCCCCATTCTGGCTTCTCCCCCCAAGGTGAACACCTTGACTACGAAGCCAATGATACTTCATTTCAGGGAACCGTGTGGTTCCTGGAGGCGTCAGTTCCCCGAAAGGAAGCATCCTCAGAGAGTTGCCTATAACGTAGGGGGTTTTAATGAATTACCTCAATGTTCTGGAACCAGATTACGGCGACGGTTGCCTCACTTTCCTAAGTGTTGAGCGAATCATTGACTTTTGCACTTAGAATGAAAATCCCACCCCAAAGTGTTGAAAAAGGCGGGGGGCGAGGGGCGGAGACGCGAGCAACCTGCCGGGAGAGCAGGGCACCTGCCGGGACAGCCGTATCCAGATATCTGGGAATGACAACTGGAAACTTATAACTTTAACAGTGTCCTAAGATTATTATGGTATAAGATCTAAACATCATTGCCACAGGGAAAATTTAAACAAGAAACAAAAATAATTTTTAAAAAGCATATTCTGTATCACCACCTAATTAAAACTGGGTTTTATGAGTTTGTTATTTTCTGTTGTTCATTTTCATCATTCTTGTCTGTAGCCACCTGGTTTGAGACCCACGCCACCTCTCCACTTGCGGATGTTGCCAATGGTCCGGTCTTGGAGCCCCCTACACTGACTCGGCTCCATCCTGTCACTTAAGCTGTCCCTCTGTGTAACATGAAGCCTATGAGGGACATCACCCTAAAAATCCTGGCATTGTGGAAGGTCACAAACGAATGTGAGAGGGACTTCTTTCCCCGACACTGCCTTTTTCACAACACTCTAAGTAAGTTGTCAGCATTTCTTTAAAAGAAACACTTATGATTTTCACATGAAATGAGGAAATTGGATTGGGATTATTTTGAATCAGGATGAAAATGATAGAAGATATGTATTTTAACAAAGATTTTACAGCATGAGTTTGTTCACATATTTTCTACTTTTCTAATATTGTTAGGATTTCAGCATTTATAAAGCACCCATTAATAAGTTATTATTTTATTAATACAAAAAAAATGCCTGGATGTTTTTCTCTTAATGTGAAGGCACATGTGTTATCACAGTAATATAGTTAATAGTTAATTTGAAATCCAAATTAATTATGGCAATTTTATATTATGAAACAATTCTGGCTGGCTGTGCGGGCTTGGATTCAATAACAAATTTTTTTAACAAATACTACAAAGAAAATTTCTTGAAGGAATAAATAATACTTCAAAAAATGAGAGGAAACATGGTCTGGTGGATGAAGCATAGAAATAGAAATAACCATCTTGAGTTTTTAATCTTTTTTAATCCACTGATTCTGTAATCAATGGTTATTATTTGAGATATTTTTCTCTTCTTTATTGAGGCTTTGCTTTCATATAAAAAATTGACCAGTTTTAAGTGAATGCTGTGATGAAATTTTGTAATTTTATTCAATCATGTAACCTTTATCACATTTAACATCTAGAATGTTTTCTTCACCTTAGTTTTTCCTAGGTCACCTCCCTTTATTACTGCTTCTAAGTAACTGATGCTCTGTTTTCTATCATAAGAAACCCATGGAGTCTTGTTGTGCATAGTCTTTTGTGTTTGCCTTCTTTTGCTTAGCATGATGTTGTTCACACTCATCCATGTTGTGGCATGTTTTTATAGTCAGATTTTTTCCTTCCTAGTAGTACAAAACATGTTTTCTTATTATTTGGTTGATGGTTGGGTTGCTTTTAGATTTTTTTGTTCTACTAATTATTAGTATCTTATTGTATTTTTTATTTGTATTTATAAAAAGTTATTGACCACCTTTTTATTTGCTTATATAGACATTCACATATCTTGTGTTTTCCAGAGTGTTCCATTTTCCCCCTATTTTGTGTTGAATCATTTCTCTTTTTATTATTGAGTTGTATGTTTTCTTTATATATTCTGGACAGAAGTGCTTCACAGAACTTGTCTCCAAATTTATGCCTTCACTTTTTGTTTTGTTGACAGTCAGAAACATTAACTAGAAGATTCAAACATTAATCAGGTAGATACTGACTTAAACAGGTTGGCCTGGCATTGAGATGTGATGACCAAAGCCCCAAGAGTTCCTTGAACTCTTTCTCTTAGCAGAGAAACATGGATGCTCTACAGCAAACACTGCCTGTTCTCTGAAACTCAGTTTTTGTACATTTTAATTTGCACTTGCACCAGCATGTATTGCATGGGAGCTACATAGTCCCTTCTGCCTTCAAAGGACTTTCAGGTAGGTTCTCAAAACTTCTGTGGGAAGGACACTTCATTAACATCAGTTCTCATTGCTCCTCCATTTGACTAAGTCATCTGTGTGTGTGTGGAGAGGGGTGTTTATGTACAGCATTATGCTATGCTGTACATAATGCTATGCTGGCCTTGGTGCTCCTAGAATTCTACTTTATTAGAATGATGTTGGCTCATGGGAAATTTTTCCATGAAATATGGCTTATAATAGTTTCTTCTGAAAAGTCAAGATTTGAGAAAAGAGAGGTGGAACAATTATATTCTGTACTTTCCAGCTTATCGTTAGTGATATACATTTGACCTTCTGTATATAAATATTAAATCCTGAATAAACTACACCAAAATTTGTCAGAATATTAAAGGTTATACAGATGTATAAGGTAGACTGACAAGAGTAGCCCACTTAGCTGACTTTCTTTCCTTCACCCTTCTGATTTTGCTTTTCTTGATGTTTTTAAAAATGCAATGAAAATAATTATGTAATAGCTGATGCATGCTGGTAACTTGGTTCCAGCTACCACAAGTATTATTTAATTTTGTAAACAAATGGTATTTCCTTTTTGAGATATATTTGACATGTAACATATTACTTCAGGTGTATGAAATGATGATTGGATATCTGTATATATGATGAAATAATTGCCAGCATAAATCTAGTTAACATCTGTCACCATGAATGGTTACAAATTTTTTTTCTTAGGATGAGAACTTTTATTTTCTATTCTTTTTGTTCTCAGGGTTATTGTGAACAATATATACCCTAATAAATGGGAAGTAAATATTATAGTTCCTGGAAGATAAAGATGTATTGATATATGGTAGATGCCCTTACTATAATTTCCCTCCCATAGTCCTTCTTTCTGTTCCTTTCTATGAATGTTTATTACCTATCTGCTCCATGCATGGCATGCTAACATGAGGCTAGATATCATCACAATGAAGCAGAAAAGAATGCATTTTATCTTTCCATCAGAATTCCAACTGTTCAGAAAGTAGAGGAAAAATGTTGGTAATAAGTCCAGTGTTCATAAGCATGAAGTGCTCTTACCTTCCCAAACACCTGGTAAGCATTAATTCTTGATCAAGAGCTCTTTTAACTGAATCACAGAATAGCCTTATAGCTATTCTCAGGTCAAGTGTTCAAGCAGCAGCTATCCTTCCATGAAACTAATGTATTATTACATTATTAGGGTTTTTGCAGAAATATTGAAAATAATCTTCATCCTTTGAATCTCTGAAAAATGGTGGTTAATGAACAATATGGTTATGGATCATTTTCTATTAATTGTAGTCTTGATTTTCTAGATATTCAGTCATAGAGAATTCTGTCTTAAATCCAACATAACTCAATAGTAAATCCTAAAATTCTCTTAAAAAAGAAGCATCTGGCTACAATTTTTGTCTATAAATATTTCCACAAAACCCTGAAAGAATGCTTAATGTAAAACAATATTTACACAGCATTTATATATTCATTTAAAGCACATACACATTTATAAAATTCCAATATATGGTTATTGTGACTTTACTAAGTCTACAGTCTATTTAAAATGACTATGGAATTGCTCCAAGTATTCAGTAGACTTCACTTACTGGAAAAGCTCCAGAATTCTGTTTTCAACAGAAATGCTGTATTTTCTTATTGTTAATTTTCTACACAAATCTATGAAGATACCTAGTGAGAATATCTTCTTAGCACAGTTATTTTATTCAGGGACAGACACTATTGTCATTGATATTTAATTTAACAAGGAATTTCTCTAAGATGTTTTTGGGTATAATCACCCAATTACTTTTAATGAGAGTTCTTAGATAAAATCAAGTATGCATGCATATTAGACATTGTTGCTCTTATCCTAGCTTTGAGGAGGCTGCAGAGTTTGGGCTCCAGAATAATTTTTAGTGTCAGTTTTCCATTCCATGCCTATCCAAACAACGAATTGAGCAGAGGGTCAGCTTATGTGTGGTTTCTTCTGTCGTGACTCAGTGCAGCTATTTCACTGTTCGCTTGTAATGCTTTCTGTGTTTCATAAGCATGAAAATGAAATTATAAGACAAAATAAAGCTGCCATGCAATGTCTCCCTTGGGGATCAAGTAGGATAAAATGTGTCTAAAACTGTAGGCATTGAGTAGATAGCTGCTAGTCTGGGGTAAGATGTGGTGATGATGAACTCAAGAGCATTTTAAATGGTAAGAAAGTGTTATAACGGGCAGGCTTTTGAAATGAGCCTATTGGTAGTGAGTTTTAGTCTGTGCTATAGAGATGCATCGATCTCCAAGGCCAATAAGAACAAGTGCATCAACAGGGCAGCATCGCAAGTAAGTGAGAGTACAGACAAATCTGAATTCTGGGGTTCTTAGCTCAATATTGAATCAATGGTCATTTTTTATAATGTTGCTTAGTGTGCTTCTGTACAGCCAGTTTTCTGGACTTAGTGAGATATCTGAAGCACCTTTAGGTATCAAAGGATTAGACAGTGAAGATACACATACAGTGAAGATATATTTTGTACTTTTGGTAAGTTTAATCATAGTTTAATCAATGAGACATTTGCATGCAACTAACATCAGGCAAAAGGTAAAAACTTCTATACAAAAGATTATAGATTCACACTATGATGAAAATAAAAACATTTATCAAAGAGATAACAATTAAGTTGGATTTTTAATATTGAGAATATTTTTGGAAGTGTTAATGAGAAGATTAATCATGGCTGAGATATTGTCTTGAAATGTGTTTATTTGCAAAAGAGTCAGATTAGTAAGATTTGTCTTCCAAACAAAAAAGAAGACTTTTAACCTGATGATTTATGTAGGTCTCATTGGAATATAATTCCACAATATAATGTTAATTGGGTTTTGGATAAACAAATACTTGTAAGTAGTACAATACTTGACCCGAGGGAATTTTTATGCCAATGAATCCACAGTCCAGTTTCAGTTTTAGTTAGAAGAATACACAAATACCAAGAAATGAAAGTCATGAATGTGGCATAAGCTTTTTCCTGCACTCCCCAAATCATATCTTCTTAAGTTACACACCTACCCATTGGGAACTATGGGGAGGGGGAGCAGGAGATGTCTAATTTATTTATAAAGAGATTCATTAAGCATCTATAAGTTATTTAACTTTGAGTAATGTAAATTCAGTGTGTCCTCCAAAATCAACTGATTCTAAGTAGAAAAATAAAATTCTAGCTAATCAACAATAGGGAAATATATTAGGAAATATAGGATAGTTGTGAAAAGCTCAGCAAGGGAAAATCTGGAATTGTTTAATTGGTATAGAGTTTCAGATTTGCAAGGTGAAAAAGTTAAGATTATTTTCACAATGTGACTACATTAACCTGTACATATATAAATTGCTAAGATGACAAAATTTATGTTATGTGTATTTTACAACTAAAAATTTATTAAGAAAGACATTTTTATTAAGATAGAACAGATCATTCAGATGAAAAATAAAAATGGCAAATAAGTTCAAGGAAAATGCACTGGACAGTTTCATTATATATCTATATGTTTATATACACATGTTAATATATCATATATACATATGTGTATGCATATATACCATTAAAATAATAAAGTAAATTTTGCTTGCTAAGTCAGAAAAAGGTTTTAACATAATATTTAGTACTTATAAATACATATTAAATTAGTCATTGTTTTCTCACAGATGTTTTTAGAATTTTATGCAAAGAAAGTAATTGAAGATGTATATATTGATTTATTTATAAGAATATGTATTATAGCTTTAACTATATTATTGAAAAATTTGATATTACACAAATAATTTTAATAAAGTAAATTTGTATAATATTTTACAAAATTATAATAAATCTGTAAATAAAAATCTTAAAAAGTACATTTCAAAAGAATAAGAACAATTAATTTTCATTTTTGTGTTTGGCTTTTTTTGATTTGCAAATTTCCATCTATAAATATGCACTAATTTTGTAAGAAAAGATCACTTATAATAAACTAATCACAGAATAACTTAAAGAATGGTTTTATAGTGGTATAGTATAATATTGAAATCTTTAGATTTAAAATATTCAAATACATTTAACTACGTTAGACATTATTATTATAAAATTTTTTAATATTTTCCTTTTACTTAAGTTTTCTCTTTATTGTATTTTTCCCATTACCATTTAGTCTCCTTTTACCCCCTCCCGCAATATCTTCTGACACCAACTTTTGGGAGTAGGGTCAAATGACACAGGTACAAGTCAGCAGGAGACTTTCCTCACTTCAGGCAATAGCTGTCAGTTTAGGAAACCCCAGACCTCCTGTGCTTCTGAACAGTTGGCTGCTGTTGGGTCTGAGACCACCAAATGATGATAACAGAGAGGGCTCTGGTCCAATGGTGAAGAACTTGCATGGAGCTGATGGGAGGTTTTGTATGCTTTATTGCAGTGGCAGGGCAGTAGCCATAAAGAGTGCTAGTGCTTCCACACACACACTCCTGCTTCAGCAGTGGCCACTGCTTCGGCAGGGGAGAGTGCTGGTGGTTCCATGCATGATGCTTCCAAATACACATAGCCACTCTCCCACACAGCAGCAGCTGGATGGTGGAGAGTGTTGGCGCTTCCACATTGGTGCCTCCACACACACAGCCCCTCTCCCACACTGCTTTCCTTCCTTCCACCTAGCTTAAAGCAGGGGCAGTCTTATACACACATTGGAACAAAGGAGGCTCTGCCAAAGGGTTACATGAGGGGTGACATCAGCCAGTTCAGGGTTGCTGAGTCAGTTCCTTCCAGAGCCAGTATTCTAGAGATAAGGCTGACTCCATCAGAAGGCACAGCCATATATGGACAGGGAACTTCCCTCCCCTAATAGCTACATATTGAATATTCTTTCTTTCAGATCTGAGGAAAATGCTATACATATGATTACAGCATATCATAGCAAGAAGAAATGATTCAAAACCAGGATGAGATACATAAGCTTCTGGTTTCCTCTTCCCATGCAATCAGGGCACATCAGCCCCTGGCACACCACTGGCAACAAAATACCTCATCCTTGTTTTGGTATCCATCTTTTGGGGGCAGTTTTATTATCCAAGTATGACTGATAGAATTATAGGTCACTTTCCAGTCCTATTCTGCTTTCAGAAGGTTTAGGCAGACACCTCGTGGTCCAAAGCCCAGACTCTCTGTTCACGTGGTTGGTCTTTTCCCCTTGACCAGCCCCTCTCCGGAAACAGTGCCTCTCCAAACTACTTTGAAAATTCCAAGGGTTAGAGGCAACTTCCCAGGAGCCAGGGACAAAGGCTAGACAATTTCTTAATTATGTATGTTGTAAATTAAAAAATAAACTGTTTATGCAGTACAAGTCCATTTATGTCAAATATATTTAATAAAAATACAATGGCAGAAAATATGCTAAGCTATTGTGTTAATCTCTCTGTCATTAAATCATCATTTTCACACATTTTTTATTTTTCTAAAAGAAGCATATATTAATTTATAAATAGGAATATATAGAATAGTCAATAATATTGTTATAACTATGCATGTGACCAGATGGTATTTGAAATATTGGTGGAAATACTTTGTAAAATATATGATTGTCTAACCAATATTCTGTACCCCTGAAACTAATACAGAAGAATATTGAATGTATATAGTAATTTTAAAAATTGTTAAAAATAAATATATGTATTATATAGAGATGAGTTTGAAAAATGCATTTGGAGAAAAGCATTAATATATGTACCGGTTCCTTTCTTGGAACCATTTTACACATTTTCCAAGTCACTAAAAATAGACTAGAAAAAGTATAGACAAAACTTTCAGAGCACTATTCCATAGGAGACATTGGCAGTATTGCGTTAAAATGTGGGCTCTTAGATTCACTGATGTGAGATATACTAGATTTCAGGTAAGGATTTTCTTCTTTTGTAGACCCAGTAGCAGTTTTGTCATTAAAAAAAGTCTTTGCAAACTGCATGACAGAGATTAAAGTCAAAGCATTTGAACAGCAGCAGATAATAATAGTAGTTAATTAACATAGTTATTATCTTGAACGATGTTAATATTTTTAACTTAAAATGACTCTTACAAACTAGTAATGTAATGAATGCCTTACTCTGTACTTCTCAGCATGTTCAACTCTGAAAATGTATGCAAATTAATCCTTTTCAACCTTTGAATCAGAATGTGAAGAACATCTTGAATTATCATAGGAGACTAACAAATTATAGTGGTTTTCACTTAAATGAATACCTGTTGAAGAGCTAAGATACTTTTGTAGAACATTTATTCTACAGACTGAACCAAAACATATACAAAAATACACAGAGACATTTTCAAATAAACATCAAATGTGCTGTTGGTTTAAACACACACATAGGTACACACATGCACACACACACACACACACACACATGCACACACACAAATACAAAGAGAAAAAATCCCAATGGAACAGAAATGATGGAAAATGACTTGATAAAATAAGAAAAAATTTATTAAGATTTTATGTATATCTTACCATTTGTGACAGCATGGATGGACCCAAAAAGTGTGTTACACTAGGGAAATTAAGTCAGGCAGAGAAAGGCAGCTATCATATAATTCATTCATAGACAGAATCTCAAGAACAAAATAAACAAAACAAAAAGCAGAAATAGGCTCATAAATACAGAGAACAGACTGATGGTCGCCAGAGGGCAGGGGTATTGGAGGGCTGGGTGAAAAAAGAGAGGGATTGGGAAGTACAGATTGGTACTTACAGAATAGTCATGGGGATGTAAGTACTAGGGAATAGCAACAATAATATTGTGATAACTATGTATGGTGTCAAATGGGTACTCTGAAAATATCAGAGGAAACACTTTGTAAAGTACATGATTGTTAGGCCACTATGCTGTACGCCTGAAACTAATACAGAATAATATTGAATATCAACTGTAATTGAAAAAAATGACACTAAAAACATCTATTGCATATACTTGATTTTAGCCTCACTTTTACATATGAGCTTATGTAATAGTTTTCATAAAAAAGGCTTGGAAATGAGCCAGCGACCTTTTGGGTTCACAGGCCAGGGCCAATCCACTGAGCCACACCAGCTTCATGTCCATTTTCATACTTGCATAGATATGTGAGTGTAGATGCTATGAGGATGCAGTAGCAAGCCTGTAGAAAAATTCTACTAACAATTGCAATTTAGAGAATGAAACAAGCGTATCATTCGACCATAACCATGAATAACATGAATCATCAGAAAATGAAAAATGGATGTGTACACTTTATCAAAAGAATGGAATCCTTGAAAGTGAAACATGTAAAGAAGCACTTAGAGCAACAGTGAACAATATACCACAATAAAATGAAGTAGAAGTTGACAGAAAAAAGCATGACACGTATGTTTCACCCTCTCCTGAAAAATGATGGATTCCCTTAGATTCCTACTTTGATGTTCTCAGCATTGAAAGTGATGTCCTCGCCTTGGCTGGTGGTTCAGTGGATAAAGTGCTGGCCTGAAAACCCAAAGGTCACTGGTTGGATTCCCCAGCCAGGGCACATAACCAGCTTGCAAGCCAGGTCTCCAGCCAGGTCCCCAGCTGGAGGCAGGTGAAAGGCAACCATGGATGTCTCTCTCCCTTCACCTCTCTCTGGAAATAATAAATAAAATGTTTAAAAAAAAGAAAAGGATATCCTGTTACGAACCTACAGGCTAAACACGGTGATGTTGAGGTTTATTTTCTGGTGTCTGCTAGTTGGCTGGCCGTTGAACCTGGTGATTTAAAATGTAATATGCTGTTTTCTGTTACCTTGTCCTCCTCAAGCCATAAATGTGTGTTGATCCATGGAACGCTTTGGTGAGCTGAAGAAACTGAACCTGTGTCCCATGTTCTCTAATGTTTACTTGGAGAATCCTTCTAAACCTGGAGAGAGCGAACACAGGTGACTCCTTGAGGGTTAGGACAGGTGGCTAGCAATGGCCAGTTGTAAGGTGGGACCTTGCCCCCAGCGTGACCTTTCCCTGGCCCAGAAAGGCAGCAGGGCTCCCATGCCTTTCCTTCTCCACCTTCCACTTCCCCCCTTCCCCACTCCACTCATCTCCTTTTGTGGCCCCTCCCACCATCCACACTCTCCACTGAACCCCA
>PVIW01009281.1:0-53179 GCA_004026585.1 Noctilio leporinus
ATGGTAAATGGGATTTGTTTTTTTGCTTCTATTTCTGTTGTTTCATTATTGGTATACAAAAATGCTTTTGATTTCTGGATATTGACTTTATACCCAGCTACTTTGCTAAATTTGCTTATTAGGTCGAGTAAGTTTTTGGTGGAGCCAATCGGGTTTTGTACGTACACTATCATATCATCTGCAAATAATGACAGTTTGAGAAATTCATTTTTATCACCTATAAAAAGAGCATGAAAAATTGATATAGCTCATAGTTAAGACATGAAGGTTTTCTTCCTTGACAGGTAAAGGAAATCGCTTCTTGTATTTTAGGCTTATTAGAATAGAGAAAAAGCATTTGTAGATATAATAACTGAATACTAGATGGCCAGAGTTGTGCCAGTTTTCTCCAGTACAGAGAACTTTAGGAAGAGTTGAAACAACAGAAGTTACCAAATGAGACTTTGATAATCCAGTATCATGCTCTAAGGGCCATCTGCTCACTGCACCATGTTAAGCAAGTGAGTTAAAGAGGGGATGTAATAGAAATCACCATGCCTTCCTTTTTCTTTTTCTTTTAATTATAATTTTTTGATTATGCTATTACAGTCATCCTGATATTTTCTCCTTTGCCCCCTCCACCCAGTACCCCTACTCCCTCAGGCAATCCCCTCACCATTGTTTATGTCCACAGTTCATGCGTATAAGTTCTTTGGCTTCTCCATTTCCTGTACTGTACTTTACATCCCCATGACTATTCTGTAACTAACCATCTGTACTTCTTCTTCTTCTTCTTCTTTTTTAAAGATCTAATCTATGAGAAAAGACCTCAAGGGACTGACTGTTTTTTTTTTTTTTTTTTTTTTAAGATTTTTATTTATTATTTCCAGAAAGAGAGGAAGGGAGAGAGTAGAGAGGGAGAGAAACAGAGAAACATCAATGCATGGTTGCCTTTCACCTGCCTCCAGCCACAGATCTGGCTGGAGACCTGGCTTGCAACCTGGTTATGTGCGCTGGCTGGGAATCAAACCAGCGACCCTTGGGTTTGCAGGCTGGTGCCTTATCCACTGTGCCACCAGCCAGGGCTGGATGTGTCATTTTTTAAATTCTGTAGTTGTCAGACTTTCATTCAACTTGAATTTTGACAGTTCTGAATGATGGTTGTTCTATATTTTAGTTGTAATTTTGATGTGGTTGTGTAAAGAGGTAAGCCACATATGCCTATGCCTCCATTTTGACTGGAAGTCCACCCTGTCTCTTTTCTTTGATGATGACGCTAAAATATTCACTTAAAAATGCAGCATTGCTTTTGGTTTACTATTTTGTTAGGGAGGAGCAGCCCCAATAGTGCTTACTTTTTGGGTCAGGAAGCCAGTGTGATTCTGGTGTTTACTGTACTTTTCCATCCAAACTGTAATTCAGGAACTTGGGGGAAATAAACAGAGGCTGGATTAACAGAAGCATTTTACCCACCATGAGATGGACTTGGACTCAAACTATGTGTCACTGGATCTCCATAGAGACATTTCTGCTCTGAGTTGGGGTGAGTTGGGAGGGCCAGTGGTATTCGAATCCCTAGGGATTAGCACAAATTCAAAGCAATATCCAATATATTGTGAAAGGTATAGCTGTTCCCTTTTCTCTCATACTCAATGATTTTCATAAGTGTATGCAGGTACTTTTGGTGAAGGGGGAGAGGAAGATTGTCCTAGGTTCTTATGATATTCCACCTCAAGGTTTCTCTTTTTAATTCACTGACGTGAGAGTCTGGTTATTAGGAGACAGGCCATGATTCTCCAGTGATAAACTATGTCAGGTATGATGAATTAAGCCTAGGTTCACCAGGCTTAGAACTTTTTCAATTATACAGGCCAGGTACATTCTTTGTAGGCTACCCATCTAGTTCTGTTTTAGGAGCACAATGATTAGGTAAGCACTACCAAAAGACCCTTAGAAGTCAAATCATTCTGGCAGTGTAACCATACTGTTTAGTGTCTGCCCCTCTGGGTATCCATCAAACCTGCTGAAATCAGGGAAGAAATCTCAATAGCAATATCTTCCACCTTCATCCCCAGAGCACAGAAGAAATTCACCAGAACACCCCTCAAGGATTCTGGTTCTCCCTTCATTAATGTTTTCCTCAATGCCTTGAGAAAGGGAGTGTTTTTTGGACTTGTTTTGGTCTATGTTAGATGTGGTATATGATAAACCCATTCTAACATTCTTATCTCTTTAAGTCTCCACAGGCTTAGTATTTCAACTTCCTTCAGCCGCTGGCCACAGTGAAATTCAAGTTTTAGCCAACCAACCAAGTTAATAATGGGCTGCCTCCAGGTAAGTAGAATGAATCCAGAATCTGTTGTTAGTGTATCCATGTCAATAAATGGTACATAAAACTATGTGTCTGGTAGAATGCATTATACATTCTTCAGGTTTTTGCCAATATTAATTTCAGCAAAATCTTGCAATTCTTTTGGCACGTGAAACTTTTCCTTCCATGTTTGATGTTTTCAATTGGCCCCTGTGGGCATATTGGGTCTGGAACTAGTTAGAAGTCTGGAGTGAATGATGGGTCATAGGTTAGGGCATAAGAAAAACTAGAATTCCTGTGTAAATGTAACTGTCTCAAATCAGTATAAAGTCTTCAATCAGAGTCAGATGAGCATCCTCAGACAAGGGAGGAGGATGGCTTCTTTTGCTTAGGGAGGTGCACTAAGGTTTGAGGGTACCCAGAGTCATCTAGATACTCCCAAGAACCCTCATTCCAACTCTTGTAGCTACCTCTTTCCCATGCCCTGACTTCTATAGAAGACATCTAGTTAGGACATGAATTCAACCTACTTTGAAAATCAGTAAGTCAGATCTGACTCTGCATTTGCTTTTTGTCCATGACAATGCTGTGACTATCAGGGGTCAAAATTCTTTTAGGGGATTCCTTGAAACTCCCTGTTTCTATGAAAATACATAGGTCTGAGAATTTAAATTCTCTAGTCTATCTTTTTGTTTTTAAAACTCACTGATGCTGATAAGAGCAACCATCCCAACTCACGCTTCTTGTACTCCTTAGCCCCACATAATGGTTTCTTTGGTGAAGCAATTAAAAGGGAAGCTAAAACTTTGGCTTAGATGCTTTATTCCAAATAACAAAAGATAATCGTTTAACTTATTATTTTATTACCTCATATACCATATACCATGGTTTACTCCTCATTTAATGATACCCAAATATTCACTTCAAACCCAGTCAGGTCAGGTAGCCAGTGATAGGTTCCATGTTCTTGAAGTCTAATTGTCCAGTTTTTGTATTGATCAGAGTTTCTTAGTTGCAGTCAATGAATTTACTCTGCTCACTTTAAGCAGAAAGAAATTTATTAAGGGATAAAGGAGTTAAAGAATCAATACAAAGGCTGAAGAAGCAGTCTCAAGGTGAGCTTCCAGGAACAACCCCATTGTGCACTTGCACATCCAAAATGATTTTCTAAGAGAACTACAGCATCTGTTAAAAATAGGAATGCCTCATATTTTCTGTGTATCTTAGTTCTGAGTTGGTCGAAAATGGATGCTGATTGGTAGACTCACAATCAGTAGGCACCCTAGCATAAGGAAGACTGGGAAATACCATTTTTTATTTATTTGTGATTGAGAAGGCAGGATCTACAGAGTGGGTAGCTATCAAAATGCCAAAGAAGATATTCAAAATGTTTTGGGTACCTGGTAAAATGTTTGGAGAATAGAAAAAGTGAGAGCAACAGCAATTTACTTTTGAGATTGTGTGGGAGGTCCACAATTATTTATTGTTTTCTAGTAGTTTATATGTGTATTAGTTTGGGTTCTCCAGAGAAACAAACCAATAGAATCTTACTCTCTCTTTCTCTCTTTCTTTTTCTTTCTTTCTTTCTTCCTTTCTTTTTCTGTCTCTCTTTCTCTCTTTCTCTCTCCCTCCCCCCTTCCCCTCCCTCTTTCCCCCTCTCTTTCTCTCTCTGCTATAAGGAATTGTCTCATGTCATTTTGGATGCAAAGAGATCTCATAAATCTATAGTCAATTTGGAGATCTAGAAGAGTCAATGTTATAGTTCCAGTCCAAATCCAAGTCTAAAGGCAGGAGGGGATCAAAGTTCCAGCTCAAGACAGTTAGGCAAAGAGAAAACATTCTTTCTCACCCAACCCTTTAATTTATTCAGGCCTTCAAGGGATTGAATGAGCACCATCCACTAAGTAGGGTGGAGAGGAGGGCCTGCTTTACTCAGTTCATAAATTAAAATGCTAATCTCACCCAGAAGCACCCTCATGGACACCCCACCCAAAAACAACATTTAACCAAATATCTGGGCACCCTGTGACCCAGGCCAATTAACACAAAATTAACCATCACGATATGTCACCTACTTATATATATATCAAAGATTACCTATTTTTGGTGTGAGATATAAGAAAAGATTTTGGGGCAACTAGGAACAAACTGATGTCCAGTACAAAATGTAAACCCTTTAATTCAGATTTGGATTAAATTTAAGTGCAAATGCCTGTGGAAAGGGTAGTTCTTTCAGGTGCGATTAGTCATTTGTATTTTGCTTTGAAGGAGAGTGAGTAGGTTTTGGAAGGGAGTTCGGAGAGGGAATCTAACATAGGTATTGAGGGGTGAGGGCTTGAGAGCATCACATAGGAATAAGGGGTGAAGGCGTGGGAATTTGAGAGCTCTAAGACAGCTTTTTGCTCTGACTCTTAGCACCTGCCTCATATCTTTTTTCTTTTTTTCCTTCATTGTAAGGGATATTGAAATTTGCAAGTGCTTAGTATATTATTTTGAATTTGTTATCTATCTATCAATATGCTCAGTTTTCTTTCTTTCTTTTTTTTTTTTTAAATATACACAGCAAGACTGAATTTAAAACCCACCCTTTTAGCCTCTCTTTTTGGTTCTCTGGGCATTATTAGTTCACACAGTTTGAAAGCACAGTTTGGGCTACATACTTCATTATCTACTAGGATTTATTTCAGCCTTGTATTGGTGGAGCCAGTAAGCAGAAAATGCCCAAGGGAACTTTTTTCAAGCCTAAAGTTTATGAATAATGCATAACTCTCTGTGACTCACCAAAAGCAATGGTAAACAAAACCCAAACATTTGGCCACCCCCTCAGCAATCCACACAGAGTGGTCCCACCTTTTGAAAACTGTGAACAGCAACACTTGAAGGTAGCAAAAGAAATCAATTCTGCTGGTTTATCTTTAGCATCACCCATATGTTTACTGGC
Source organism: Noctilio leporinus (assembly GCA_004026585.1). Lineage (NCBI taxonomy): Eukaryota > Metazoa > Chordata > Mammalia > Chiroptera > Noctilionidae > Noctilio > Noctilio leporinus. Next base: position 5,232 of record PVIW01009281.1, read on the forward strand.
ACACGGTTAAGTCAGAAAAGTGAGTGCCAGCAAAGAGAAAAAGGTGTCCCAGCTGAAAGGTATCTAGAGTTTGTGGAAGTGGTAAGACCATTCCTTGCTCCACCTCATCCCATGTAGAGTCTCCTTCTGTGATCTTTCTTCAGTTAGTATATTGAAAAGAACGCCAACTTTATCTTCGAACACTCCTGGCTTCAAATTCTGCCTCTGTCTCTTATGAGCTGTCTGTCCTTGGGCAAGTTACTTAAATTTTCACTTTAGTTTTTTCTCTTTCAGCTTTGGTTTCCGTTCATTAAGAAGGGATGGTAGCAATCCTTATCTCTGTACACTCAGGGCTTTTAATTATAAACCACAGCATCTGACTTTAGCTGATTAAGCAGAAAGCATATGGGGTAGCTCACAAAGCAGTAGGAGGGTTAGAGAAGCAGGCTTGAGGCTAAGCTTTGGGGGTCAAGGCCTGAAACTATGCTGCAGAAGTGACCCCATAAGGCAACTGCTGACCCTGCTTTTCCCCAGAGCATGTACTGGCTGCCAGGAACTCACACTCCACTGCAACTCTGCCAGCACTGATACTCTGAGCCAGGAACTGGTCTTACAACTGGTACCCCAGAAAACTGGATGCCTCTGCAACCCTGCTTGTGAGCAAATGGGTGTCAGGCATTGCTGCCTTTCACTGGTTCATCATTTCTGATTAGATGATGCCTGGGTAGTAGATCTTAGTGGCAGGTCCTAGGCCCCATGCCTGTGCAGGTCTAGCTGCCAAGGTCTCTGCGGAAGCACATTTTCTGACTTGACTTTAGGGAGGCAGAACTCCTAAGGCAGGGATTTCCCCAAACATAGCGAAATGCACAAAAGATGTGAGGCAACCAGGAAGTACAACATCCATTATCTCTCAAAGAGTTATGAAAACTAAGTGAGTATGTCAATGTTTGCTTCTGGAGTTCAATAATTTTTTGTTTCCTTTTCTTCTTTCTTTATCCATTTGCTCATGGGTTCACTCTCAGGCTGGTTTCTCTCTAGGCAGGATTTGTAAGGAAAATGCATGAGACATTGGTTCCCTTAGCACACAAAATGTTCTATGTTTTACAAATGTGAAGGTCATAAGTGCAAATAGACCAGAGTCCCTTCCTAGCAGATAAATTGGCTAAGATTCATTAGTTTGTTGGCCATGAAGGTCCTGAAAAAAAGAAAAAGGAAAAAAGAAAGGGACAGAGAGATATAATTTGAAAGAAGGAATATGGTTCTGGAAAGGTCTAGAGCACAATACCAAGGAAGTGGCCATCCTAGCTAGCTGTCCAGGTTGTGGTGCTCTGCTGACCAGTATAATTGGAGGTAACTGGTGTAGCCGAAATCAAGGTGGGGTGCTCAAAGAGAAATGGAGGGAATCTCTCAGGCTGATTCCATCTACAATTAAATTTTGCCAACACTTGGCCTTGCTTAGTACAGTGGCAGATGAGAAAAAGTTTACTACTGACGGAGGTAGGAACGAACAATAAGTGTATTTCTAGCCAGTTCATTTTATACAGAACAGCCCTGTTGAGGAAAGAGAGCCCAGGTTTGCTGCTGGTTTCATCATGGGGCATGTAGACCTTACTCTTTCAAGTTTACTGATCTTGGTCCAGCTGCAGTATTCACTTGTGCATGAATTGGCAACGGAAACAAGTAAAGCTATTGGATGAGGGCCAGGTTGATAGCAACCTCTCTGTCCATTTATATATATATATGGAGTTTGGACAGTTGGTATGGTTAATTTTGGCAAGTCTGTCTGCTGGGCTCCTCAACCCAGCCTCTAGAAGCTCCAGGAGCCCATCCCATTCATCTTGCTCTGAGTTTGTTACCGATGACAAGTTTGAAGAACAGTCTAAGACTAGTAAGAGCCCCAGTGCAATGTTGAGAGTGCAGGTGAGGTATTTCCATTGTGACATTGTCAGAGAATTGAATGGAAGAACAGGAATGAGCTCTTTAATGACCCAGTCCAAGAGGAACCTCAGGTCTAGAGAGGGGCTAGCTAGCGTTTGCCCAGGATCACCTGAAAAGTGTTTAGCAGAAATGGAACTTTTCCAAAGAGGAGTTTAAAATGACTAGGGGGCATGGTAATTTCCTCTTACCACCAGGCTGAGCTTGTTCAGAAAACTACTATTACTAAAAAGAGGATAAACAGCTTTTGCCTGTTTCAGGGTTTAACCCACTGACTGAGCAAAAACCATATTGCTAATATGCAATTTTACGTAAATGGGGGCAGAGGAGCCCTTCTTTTACTAGTTTAATGCGGTGCTAGATTTCAGGAAAATACCATTCTGTCTTGGACAGAGAGTGATGGCTGTTTATGTGCAGCAAATTCTTGGGCTGTAAAATATTGCTTTGTACTTCCTGTCTCCTAGGCTGGCTCTGACTCACGGTGTAAGAATCCCTTCATCATTCAGAGAAGGGCTGACGAGCTGTATTTTTCCTTCTGTCCATCCATTTCCCTCTTCCATATACTGTTAATTCTCTAGGTTTGACTCTTTTCTACTTGATTCTCTCTTCTCTGCAGCTGTTGGGGGTGTGGGCATGGCGTCCCTCTGCCCTGAGCCTGTGCAGGTGTTTCTCTCCAAAAGGGAGAAACTGAACCTCACTCCCAGGCCTCAGAGAGGACATGGCCCCCAGGGAGAATGAACTGGGGCCAGCCTGCATCCTGGCCATGGCTGTGTTTTATTGGCTAACCTTTTGCTTTTCTTCTTCACCATGGTTCATCTTTAGTTGTCACTGTTTCTTTTCTCACTAAGGATCTATTTTGAGAGACTTTCCTTTTAACTGAGAAGTTATTGTTCTCTAGCAAATCAGACGTCTCATTGTTGACAAAAGGAGCCAGACCCACCCTTTCTTTCTTATGTGTTCCCCTTTCCCAGAGGAGTCAGCCACCTTTATACAAAGATGACTACCTGCCCAGTTTACCTGGGAGTGTCCTGTTTTCAGAACAAAATATGCTGCATCCCATGAACCCCCCTCTTTGAAATAAAAAGATTTGTATTTATTTATTTTTAGAGAGAGGGGTAGGGAGGGAGAAAGAGGGAAAGAGAAACATTGATCACTTGCCTCTTCCATGTCCTATTGAACCTGAAACCCAGGCATGTGCCATGACCCAAAATCGAACCAGTAACCTTTTGCTTTGTGGATGACATCCAACCAATTGAGCCACACTGCTCAGGGTGAGGGACTCCCCTCACTTTTGAGAAGACTCAGTTAGCTGGTCACCCCAACCCTAAGCTGAGCTCTGTCTTCGAGCTGGATATCTAACAGACTACCAGCTTCTCAGGTGCTCAGTGACCTGTGGTTTCAGGTTTTTTTCTCACAGAGCAAAGAATTTCACAGTAGACAGGGCACTTAACTAGAACCAGGGACCCAGGGTTCTGGTCTCAGTTTGATTATTGGAGAGGCAAGGGTGCAAGGGCAGACCACAACTTCAATATCCTTCTCTGAAAAGTAGAATAGTTGAATTTGGTGTTCTTAGACTCTTTCACCACTCAAATTCCCAACAGTGTTTCTAAAACAATGTAATAAACCAATCCACACTAATTAGTATTTCCAGATGAGAGGCAGTACGCAATAAGGTTTTGCTGACACTTGATGATGCTAACATTTATAGGCTGCTTATTCTGTGCGAGACACATACATTATTTTGCTTCATCTTCACAATTTCTGAGGGAGATGCTTTCTTTACTTCCATTTACAGGTGAGAGGGACTTAAGACCCAGAGAGGAAGGGTCAGTAATTTGTCCAAAATCCCATGGGAAGTTGTGTATCAAAGAGTAGAACCCGGGAAGTCTGACTTGCAAGTCTAAACTTGAATTATTGTTCTCACTGATGAGAGATAAGTCAACAGTTCAAATGAACGGGTTAATTGTTTCACTTCAAAGGACTGGAAAAAGGAAACTGGCTATTTGGAGTGAGATCTCTGCATTCTGGGCTGCGAAAGGGTATGGTCCTGAAAAACAGGGCATGGTCTTTGGATAATTAGCCTTCTTAGCTCCTATGGAGTGCCCTCCCTGCTCTTTAATACAAGCCGAAGGCTGATGGAACCAACTGAGAATCTGAACATTCTTCACCACCCCCCTTTTTCCATTTTGGAAGCTGTAGGATATTTCCACTCCCTGCAGGATCTGTGCAGCATTTTAGGTAATGTTAGCAAGGATAAGAGGGTCACTGCCAGCTGCTCCCTTTCTTTGTCTCTTACTATTGATCTGAAAAATGATTGCATTTGAATCTAGTTTGCCTAAAAGCGTATATGAGAGTGAAGGAGAGTAGGAAGATTCTTGCTAGGCCCATTTCTTCTCTTTCTTTACAAAGGATGATTTGAAATACAAACAAAATAAGGCTGTGGGTCACATCCACAGCAGCTGGCAGAGTTTCACTTAATTAAACTACTCTGATTGCTTTATTCATACATTTCACTTGCTCCATTCCCTTCCTCTCTGACTCCTATAAAGGCAATGCTATTTCAAGGCAAGGGGTGAGGGGGGGTGAGTAGGATTTAAATACTGTTGGTCTTGAAGACCAATGCTAATTAACAACATTTATTTTACTGTGCTTGCCTATGTGAAAGTACGCAAAAGTAAATTTATATTCTGAGATCGTGACTGGTTTGGACAGAAGCATTAAAGGGCATGAACAGTGCCTGGGAAGTCACCATCATTTGCCCTTAATTCCTCAGAAAGTAGTGAAATAGCAGGGCATGGCGGCAGCAAGGGCCAACACCTATGGTCAGCTGAGCTGCCAGCCACCAGCACGATCACTCTAAAACTCAAGTCCACTCCACTTTCTCTTTTGCCAAAGAATGTGCAACAAGTCTCCTGCCTGCTGGGTCAAGCTGAACTTTCTCATCCTGGCACTGAAAACAGTTCACAGTCTGGCTCCTGCTCCCTCCAGCCTTTGCTCCGCATTCACTACTACACGCCAAATGCTGCAACCACATACACTGCACCCCCAAACATCATTCTTTCCATATCTCTCTGATGGTTTCATAACCGAGTCCCTTCTTTTAATGCCTCCCACAGCCACCACAGCCTGCTACCTGGTGTATCTGTCTCATCCTTTAAGTTGAAATGTGAAGCTTACCTCTTCTGGAAGTTTGTCTGGGCTCCCTCCCTCTCCTATGCTTTTATATTATTTTGCATATTTTTTCAGGGCACTTATCACAATGTGTTATAATCTTTATTGGCATGGCTCTCTCCTGCTAGACTGTGTCCTTTTAAAAATTTGTCTTATGATTTTATTTTTTCATCTTTGGGACTTTTTTTTCTTCTTTTTTAAATTAAATTTATTGGGGTGATATTCGTTAATAAAATTATATAGGTTTCAAGTGTACAATTCTATGACACATCTTCTGTATGTTGCATTGTGTGTCCACAACCTAAAGTCAAATCTTCTGTCACCATATATTTGACCCTCACCCCAGCCCCTTCCCTCTGGTAAAAACCATACCATTGTCTGTGCCTATGGCTTTTTGTTTGTTTCTCTCATTTGTTTATTTGTTGCTTTCAGTTTCATAACCCACACATGAGTGAAATCATATCGTTCTTAACTTTTCCTATGTAACTTATTTCATTTAGCATGATGTTCTTGAGATTTAACCACGTTGTTGCAAATGGCAGTATTTCACTTTTTCTTACAGCTGAGAAGTATTCTATTGTATATATGTACCACATCTTCTTTACCTAATCATTGATCAAAGGACCCTTCAATTGTTTCCATGTTTTGGCCATCATGAATACTGCTGCAATGAACACCGGGGTGTGTATATCTGCAGATAAATCTTTTCAAGATTTTTTGGGTAGATACCCAGAAGAGGAGTTGCTAGGTCATATGATAATTCTAGTCTTAACTTTTTGGGGGAGCCCTCAGACTGTTTTCCATAGTGGCTGTACCAGTTTACATTCCCACCAGCAGTGAATGAAGGTTCCTTTTTCTCTCCAACCTCTCCAACAATTACTACTTGTCTTGTTGATAATAGCCATTCTACCAGGTGTGAGGTCGTATGTCACTGTAGTTTTGATTTGCATTTGTCTAAGAGCTACTGTCATTGAGTATCTTTGATTATATCTGTTGGCCAATTCAGCGCTTGGCATAACCCTGTCACTGAGGAAGAATTTAACAGATGCTTGTTGAATGAGTACATTATGGCTCTTATGACTTGTCAATTGACATTTATTGTGTGCTTCCTATGTGCAAAGTATCATGTAGGTGCACTACCGTGCATTTGTATTGAGAGTGGGGGGATCTGAATGATACAGGTCACCATCCTTTATCAAACAAAATTCTGTGTGAGACAAAAAACTGAAAAGCAAAGCATAATAAACATTGGGCAGAGATATTAGTGCATGGTTTTAAGAGCTTAGAAGAGTTGGGTTGGGATGGGAAGGAGGCATCCCAGAATAGTTGGCATATGAAAGGATTTTGACAGATATAGAAATAGTGGAGGAGCAGGGGGCATCCAGGCTTAGGAAACAGTATGAACAAAGGAACGAAGATAAGGACATGGTAATTTCCTTGGGACAAAAGAACCTGAGAGCTCTTGTCTCACTATAACTAGGGAGACTGAACACTTAAAAATTTGAAATAAATCCCATTAATATCAATAAATGAATTTTCCCTAGTTGCCTATATTTGTATTCTCTAAGCAAGAGTGGTGATTAATCATCTCTAAATTACATAAGGATGTTAAGCAGGGCACTCATAAGTCTTTAGCAGCAGGAAATGCTTGTTGCAAATTATAATTTACTTTGTGAGCATCATTTCCGATGTGACAGTATAGCAAATAACAATAATAGTAGGTGTTAGCCCAGTCTTAACAAAACACAAAGAATGGTCATAAGTGGAAGACATTTCCTATTGCAAACAAAGTTTTAAAATGGCGTGGGTGTAGTTCTAGAGACTTTTAAAATATCTCCAGAAAACACAAAGTGGGTTAACAGTTTACAAATATATTTTCAAAATAAAAAAAAAACAAACTGAAAATGTATTTGTCCTTTGGCATTCTTTTAGGAAAGTAAAATACTTAAAATCAGATACAAATGTTTTAAATGAACCAACCAAAAACTGTATGTGGTCAGTTTCTAATTTTAGGATAGAAGGCTTTTAATTTGCTAAGTTTATATAATATGGGGCTGCAATGGACAGTTTACAGGCAGAAATTATAGTTTATATTGAAAAGTTTTAAACTTTACTCAGGGATCCACCAGCATCAACAATATTTATGAAGTTTCTTGTTATTGCAATATGGTTTTCACAATAAGAAGCCTGTTAAAGCAGTATTATATAGACGTCCTTCCTGCATTCTTGGAGTTACCATGTTAAATTCTGTTGGATTCATGTGTTCAGGGACTTCAGTGTCAGAATAAAGGCTATTGACCAGCAATGGTCTCTTGGATTTCTTTCCTCTCTGCTCTTTCCAAGTCAACATTCATTTTTCAGGTTTTCTTAACCCGGGGAAGTAAACAGAGCATGAAAAATGATCCTCATTTTCCAGGTGAGGAAACCAAAAGGCAGAAATGATAAATTGCTTGCATACAACTGGTTATATCCCACAGAAAGAAACAGAACTCTTGCCTTCTGACCTCGTGTCCATTGCTACCCTCTTTTGCACATGAATAAAATTGGTCTCCTGTAGAGCGTTGCAGGGATGGGGAGCAAGAATAAATAGCCGATGGCCATGGAGATCAACACAAGGAAGGATGACAATTCTGTGATAAAGAGGGATGACGCGGAGGAAGCCTTTGCTTTATCTGTAAGGAAAGAGGCCACTGAAATGGATGTATCTGATGCTCACATAATAGCACATTCTCACTCAGATTTGGTTATCAAATTTCTAAGTCCTTCATAGGAAACCAATTAGCATCACATACCTGAGACAATAGACAACAGCAACAATAGTTACAATGAACATCTGCAGAGTGTTTGATCTATACCAAGTGCTGTGTTCATAGCTTTATATTCACTATGTCCTTTAACAAGAACCCTACGAGGAAGGTACTATTACTGTTGTTGTGTTACAGATGAGAAAATTGAAGCTTAAGAAGTTTGTCAAGGTCTTAACAACTAATAAATCTTAGAGTTGAAAACTGAACCCAAAGCCTGTATGTCTGTGTTACCTTATTCCACCATGTGCGCATAAGCTGCAATGTCTGCAAGGTGAGGGAATGGAAAATGTGCAGGAGTGAAGTTGAATCCAACCCTGGAGATTGAGTTTAAGTGTTAGCTAACATCTGAGAAGGCAGAGCCCACATGGAAAGGAGGCTCAGAACCCCTTCAGAGCCCTCAGAACCCCACAGGCTCTGTCCTAACCAACAAATCTGGAAGCAGGCAAGGGAAGGGCATCAAAAATGGCTAGGATCACATTGGTTCTAATACTTTCCTTCCTGTTTCCTCTTGTTCTTCAGAAGTTAATTTCTGCTTTTTGTTTAATTGTAGGGGTAATTGTCTAGATCTCATGTGACTGCCTATAAAATTGGATTTCTAGCCTCTTGAACCTTTGGCATATTTCCTAACACTTAAAAGATGCACTGCTTCTGGTGAGACGAAGGAGACTTTAAACACGGGTGTAACAGGCTGAATGCTTGTGTTCCTCCAAAATGTACATGCTGAACCCCAATCCCAATGTGATAGTGAAGGTGAGGCCTTTGGAAGGTAATTAGGTCGTGGGAGCAGAGCCCTTGCCTGTGGGATTAGTGTGCTTATAAAACGAGGCCAGGGAGCCAGCTAGCTCTCTTTTCTGCCATGTGAGGATAGGAGAGGTTGGCTGTCTGCAACCTTCACAAGTACCATCTGCAGGATTCGCATCCTGTAGAACTGTGAGAAATTTCTGTGGTCGATAAGCGCCCCCAGTCTATATAGTACAGTATTTTGTTACAGCAGCCTGCGCTGAGCAAGACAACGGTGAATGTAAAGCCTGCTCTCTAGATGGAGAGTGCTCTCCGTCCACCCCCATGTCCTGCCTCAGTTCTTAAAGCCTTAATGTAAAGCCAGGCTGAGCTGTGCCCCAGAGAACCCATCAGTTACTCTCTATGGACCTGACCCATTCCTATAGTGAGTCTCAAAAGAAATGTTATGCAGCGGCCCTTTGAAATGAAATGCTTTTCTATTGAACCAGAAAATAATTGCATCCTCCCATTTACTCTTTAGGGTACAAATTGATCTGACTTGATTTGTCAGAGAGCCAGAACTGCCAGCAAGTAGATGCAGGAGAAATCAACCAATCTTCTAAGCCGGCAGTAATTGTTCCTCCTGTCAGGGGGCTAAATGACTTGTATCTGGAGGAGATGCTCGGAATGAATCTGAATGCCTGAGGTGACAGAAACACACAGCATCCCAAAGTGGGCTCTAACTGAGTAAGTGTTTCTCCGTGTTTTACAAGGGTTTGGTGTCATGCTTTCCCCCTTTCTCTTTTATCTTGTCTCCTGGGGCTAGTGCCCTCCAGCTGAAACCAAAGGCCTGCATGTAAGTAACCGGGAAAGGGAAAAACAGCTTGTGTGGTGTTGATGAGAAAGGAGTATGAGCATTTCATCTGAGGATGTGCTTCCTTGGGCCTTGGTCATGAATAAATCCAGGAAGTGTCTATAGAATAGGCACCACTGCAGATGGAGTGAAGCCCCATTTTACATTAAAAAAGGGAAATAATTTAAACATAGAAAAAACTGTAAAAAAAAAGAACATAATTGATACTCATGTACCAAGCAACATTGAATTGTTGCCTTTTTGCAAAGTCAGCACTGATTCCCTCCTTCCCCTTCTTCCTGCCTGTCTTAGAAATAAAGTGTTATATATAGTTAAATCTCCATATTTCCACCCCCCCACTGTTTATTCCTTTCTCTTCCCACCCAGAGAGGACAGATAGCATTAGAATTTACCTTTCTTATTTATTAAAATTTTTTTTACTATATAGATTTATGTGCAGAAAGAATGTGTAGCACTTTTGGGGGGTGGGTTTTAAATTTTAACCCTTGTAATATATTCTATATGTATCCTTTAAAAACATTTTTACATTGGACATGATATTATGATTTAACCATGTGGGTATTAATAGAGCTTTTTCAATTATTTTAACTGCTGCATCATATTGCTTTGGATGAGTAATTCCAAATTTATTTCACTCTATCCTATTGATAAACATGTTTTTCTCTGATGCAACACATATTCTTGTTGAGGTTTCAGAACCCTGTATGAGGTTTTCTCATCAGGGTCTGTACTTTAGAGTGTAATTGTTGGGTTACAAGGTAAACTAACTTCCATTTTGCTAGCTATTACCAACTTATTAAACTGTGCTCTTAAAAATAGTTTATATAGCATTCTCATAATGGTTAGACTAAAAAGGAATAAGCTGTAGGAGACCAATAGTAACAAAATGTTATATAAAAACAAACAAAAAAGCCTAGTTGAAGCAGGCAGATTGTGTCTATTTTCTGTAACCTGGCCCATGAGACTTATCATATTTCCCTTCTTGAAATAAGAATAGGATAGTGCAATCTTTACACTATTTGTGGTAAAATAGTGCCTAGACTAGCAGCTCTATATTATTCTACCCTACCTACATAGACAAGAAGCAGATAAGTTGGATGAGAGCCCTAGTTTATCCCTCGGAGCTCTGAACTTTTATTCCATAGATTTATCTTCAAACTTAGTTGAAATATACACCCAAATTGGGAAATCAGCTTTATTTTTCAAATAACTGAAAACTCCTGAGGAAGAACAGCTCTTGAAAAAGGAAGGATGTACAAGGCCGTTGGATGGACCCAGAGCATCTGCTGAGGGTCACAGTGATCTCCGCCACCAGGAAGAGAAACAGAAACATAATCTATCTCTCTCATTGTGTAACCAATTTGTGTGTATGTGTTTGGACACATTCACACTGATGCTCTAGACAGATCCATGTCTGCCTAAGATGGACCTTGGATACCTTCTCCCAGAGGCTCCTCTAGTTTTCTCAGGGTGCCCTCATGGTGTTGGCACACAGTGCATGCTCCGAAACCAGTTTGCTCATGTGCTCTGGCTACTTTGATCTCAGTGTTGGATGACTAGGCAGACCGTCAGTGGTAATGGGACCCCACTAAACACACCCATAGTCTTTTTGTCTTGGGAAGCCCACAGTGTTTTGTGGGCATGGCAGGTTGTGGGGAGAGTATGGAAGGGAACCCTGCTGCTTGTTCTGCCTCCTGGGCTCTAAAGCCTAGATTTCCCCACGGTCTTCCTAAAGCTTCTGGCGCTGTTCCTCTGTACTTTGAGATTCAAAATTAGTCCTTTGTGATGGGGTTGAGGTCAGGGCAGAAGAAAACATTATCATCCTGTTGTCCCTTCTCTCCCTCTAGATACCCCAACTTTGTCCAGTCTAAGCCCAAAGGTCCCAGGTATAGCACTTCATGCAGTGGGGAGATATAAGCCAACCTTCGTACTTGAAAACATATCTAAGGCCCTGCTGTAGTTCAAGCAAGACACCCTGTTACAATGGAGTCACTAAAGATGTGAAGAGGTCCTGGCGGGGACATTCAGGGTTTTGGCAAACCAACAGTAAAAGCACTGTGGAAACCAGACTTGTTGTAAATGGAGAACAAAGCTGTAGATGTATAGAAGAAAAAGCTGGATAACTCCCCCTGCCCAGCCTACTTAACATTTCTGAATCATATTTGAAGAGCCTTTAGATGCTATCTAGTTTGTAATTCTATTTTTGTTATTAATTGTTGTACAACAAACCACCTCAGATTGTCGTGATGTGAAAGAACAGTAAGTTCTCACAATTCTAACCACTAAGGTTGGCTTAGTGGTTTCTCTGCTATTTTGACCTGGACTCATTCATGTAACTGTTTTGAACTACAGGTATGTTAGGCGGGGGGGGGGGGGGGGGTCTAAGCTGGTGCCACCTGCACTGATCTGGCAGGTGATACCAGCTGTCAACTGGGGTGCCTTGTGCTCCATGCAGTCTCTTATCCTAGTTGGTTAGGCTGGGCTCCTTACATGGTGTTCTCAGGGCAGCATTTCGAGAAGGAAGAAGCTGCAAAAAGGCTCTTGGGGGCTGGGCTCTGAAACTCATACAACAACACTTCCGCCACATTTGATTGGTGAAGACAAGTCAGAGGACCAGCCCAGGTTCAAGGAGGAGAAAGGGATCCCACCCCTTGGTGGAAGTTGTTGCAAAATATGGTGGATATATTGTTCAGTCTGCTGTACCACTCAATCCCTGCAGTAGCATGTGTGATACTGTTCTACTTGAATAAGGCTGATAAAGGAGTCCTTATTCTTTTTTGAGGCAATCTGCTTCATTTGTCCACCTTCTCCCTTGGGGAAAGAACTAGTCAGAAAGAGTAACCAAGGCTATATATCTTAGGAAATTAAGTTGTCCTAAGTAGCTGAAAGGCATGAGATCCAGGGGAGGTGAGAAGATGCTCACATAGTTTTGGCCTGGCGCCTTTTTACTCATCGTTCATTCATTGGACCACCAGAAGAATCTTGGTCCCACCCCAGAACTACTGAATCAGAATCAGAATCTTAAAAAGATCACTTGTTAAAGTTTGAGAAGTGCTGGCCTTGAAAGCCTTCCTGATACTATTCAATCCTACTTCATGGGAGGTCCCACATAAAACTAGCCTTTATTCCAATAAAGACCTGTGCTTAGAACCAAGCAAGGCTTTCTTTCTTTCTATCTTTTTTCCAATATATGGTTGCCTTTCACCTGCCTCCAGCTATAGACCTGCTGGCTAGAGACCCGGCTTGCAACCTTGTTATGTGTTCTGCTGGGGAATTGAACCAGTGATCTCTGGTTCACAGGCTGGTGCCTTATCCTCTATGCCACCAGCCAGGGCCACTCAAGGCTTTCTGAGAACAAAGAGGGCCCAGGTTTACTGTCTGGGGTTCCCACAGTCTATGGCCTATTTTGCTAAACAAGGGTTCTTAACTGTTAAAAAGAAAATGCTTATTGAAATGTAATTCACATACCACATGATTTACCTGTGCAAAAATTCAGTGTTTTTTAGTATATTCACAGATATGTGTAACCATAACAGCCAATTTTAGACCATTTTCATCACCTCAAGAAGAAGCCTTGTATCCTTTAACTATTCCTCCTCAGCCTTGTATTTGCACCCTCCCTCCACTTCTGACTTCAGTAGCCACTAATCTGCCTATTCTGTACCTTTAGATAAATGAAATCATATAATATATGGTTCTTAACTATTTTTTATTACCACAAACAGTTATTGGAACTAATGGAAGCAATAATCCTCTGCAGCACATACATGTTCAAATATATTTATTTCAAATGTCATAAATTTCATGAACCCTTTGAAACTTGGGCCTAGGGGTCCAAGAATAAGAACTCATGCTCTATGCTCTATGGAGAGTCAAAATGTGTAGTTGTCACAGGCAGGTCCTAATGAGAGTGGCACTGGATGGGAACATGCGGAAATCAGTTATACAGGATTATCACCACCCCAAGGCAGAAAGTGACGTAGAGCAACAAGCAAAGGACAGGCCACCAAGTGTTTACAGAGCTGAAGAAACTGTGTTTATAACACATAGTTTGCCAAGGAGGGGATGATGGTGAACAGATGTGTCATTTGCAATTATTCCTAAAGATGTTAATTATGCAAATAGAATCTCTGATTAGGGTTCTAAAAAAAGAACCCTATACATCATGGGGTGTTGGGTGTGCACAATCAGGCTTGCTTGGCGACTGTCCCTCCAGGTAATCACGGTTGGTGCCAGACTCAGCACCTGGGACTCTTGTTTACAACCTGCCACCTTGAGAGCCGGGGAGGGTTCTGTGCAGCACTTTCCAACTGCAGGACCCCCGAGCTGGAGGTGATCTCTGAGATCATGGAGCCCAGCCCCGTCCTTGAGCAAAGGCAGCAACCGAAGCGCAGAGAAATTGTTAGCCTGTGCTACTAGCTAGTGGAGATAAAAGCTCCTACACTTTATATCGTTGATTGTTTCCCTTGTTTTCTTGCATCAAAGAGGTCATAAGTCAACTATCAATTTTCTGGTCAGGGTCTACTTTAACTTTATGTGGAGTAAGGGTCCCTAACCTGCTTAAGGTGTATATAAGGCTGTGTGTGGGGAAGGGGAACGAAGTAACTAGAATAACACAGGGGTTACTTTCTAAATTGTGCTATTTAAGGGAGTAAACACTAGTGATCTGTGGCTATTTAAATTACAATTAAATACAATGAAAACTTTAGTTGCAGTGATCGTACTTCAAATACGCAGTAGCTCCTTATGGCCAGTAGCCACCATATCAGACAACACAGAACATTTCTGTTACTGCAGCAAGTCCTGATAAACAGGTTTTTGGAACCTAGAGTCAGATGTTCTGAGTATGAATCCCAGTTCTGCCACTTAAGAGTAAAAGCTTGAGAGCATTATTTAATGTTCCCAAACCTCAGTTCCCTTATTTGTCAAATGAACATAAACCCAGTATCTGCCTCATTGGTTTACTGTGAAGATTATGAACATAAATGAGATAATGTGTATCAAGCACTCAGTAAAAGAAGCTTATACTTACTAAGCACTAAATAAATATTTTTATCACCATGAGGTATCTCAGCATCCTGCTTAAGACTGCCTGGTTTCTTTTCATTGGAATGATGTGACTGGCTCTCTGGAGAAGTAAGGAATCTTGCCCAGGACATCAGGACTCCAGGAAGCTAACATCTTGGTTGGTTGATAGAGGAAGGAGGCCAGGAACGTGGAGATGGAGGTTGGAAGAGGTTGAGGCCGAGGGAAGATGATCAGGGTTCTGGGAACAAGGAGAAGACAAAGTGGTGTGAGTTGTGAGAAGTGAGGGAGGGCAGTGAAGATCACCCCACTTCACAGGTTTGTCAAGGGCTGGCCTGACCAGTGCCATACAGACACAGACAGCCATCTATCAGTGGGTGGGGCTGTTTAAGGGCTTGTCACTCCTCCTGCTCATGGTGCTAACTGCTTGCCTGCTTGTCCACAAGAGGGAGGCAAGGGAAAGAAGTGCAAGAAATCCTAAAAGGCCAGCTGGTTCTTGGCCAAAGGTTTGCTGGCCAGGAGGCTGAAGTTCCTGATTAAAATGAAACTACATGCTCACAGGCCTCAGCTGTGTCTTCCTCGGACCCATTACCTCTGTAAAAAGCATCCTTCCCAAAGGCACTATGTTCTTTGGAAAGTCATATACTTCATGACCTCTCAGGAGGCCTGGGACAATTTTCACACCTGGCTAGAGGCTGTGCCAACCTTCTAGCAACCCCTCCCCCAAACAGGTCCATAAAAACAGGATACAGAAAGTGTGAGTGAAGTGGAAAGAGGTGGCGGTTATCCAGGTAATTGAGCCTCCATGGCCTGCCCCTCCAGTGTTGATTGCACTGCCAGGGCTCATAAAGCATTGTGTTAGGCACTGGGAGAAGATATTAAAAAAATAATTCTCTTTGTCCTTAGGGAACTTTTAGGTAATTCCAGAGCTAGGGAGCCAAGGGACAGAAGGGGCTTAGGAAGGCAGAGGGGAAAGACACCATAGTAGGACCCGTGGATGCATTTTATTCCTTGGTCTGCCGTTGATTAGTAGCATGACTTGGGGCCAGTTATTGCAGTTGTCTGGATCTCCTCATTCTCATCATGAACACGGTTAAGTCAAACTCCAGTTCAGATGTAGGGATGCCACAGAGGGAGGTTCTTCCATCGGGGCTGCCAAATTTAGCAAATAAAATGATACGATGTTCAGTTTCATTTGGATTTCAGATAAACAACAAATAACTTTTTTTTTTAATTAAAAAAAAGATTTTATTTATTATTTCTAGAGAGAGGGGAACTGAGAGAGGCAGAGAGGGAGAGAGACATCCATGTATGGTTGGTTGCCTTTCACCTGCCTCCAGCTATGGATCTGGCTGGAGCCCTGGCTTGCAACCTGGTTATGTGCCCTGGCTGGGAATTGAACCAGCGACCTTTGGGTTTGCACGCTGGTGCCTTATCCACTGTGCCACCAGCCAGGGCCAAATAACTTTTAAGTGCCCATCCCATGCAATATTTTGGACATAGTTATACTACCAGATTATTTGTTGTTTACCTGAAATCCAAACCTAAGTGAGCATTCTGTACAGGATTTGGCAACCATAACCTTCTACCAAACATGCCAGTTCCTTTCACCGTGTGGGGAGGGTGTTTCTGCCTGTCTACATCCTCTTACTGGGACCTTCTGAGCAGTCTGGTCCGAATCTGCATCGTTCCTTTGACCGACAAGGATGACTGGCTTCCACTTTGGCTTTCACTTCCTTGACCCAGGAGCTAAGAGCTCTCTTCCTCTCCCACCCCCTTGATAGAGACTCCTGAGCAGGGCTGCCCATGGGAAGAAGTTAGCAACTCTCACTTTTTCCTGGGGCCCCCTTTAGGCCTTATTCATTCTAATGGCCGAGTGAGTGGACTTGTCATCAGTTCCAAGTGGCCATTCATCACAAGCATGGCTGAGCACTCAGGCCCCAAGGTATAGATTTGGGGTGGGAGCAGATGCCCCTTTTGTCCTGAAGGTTAATCTCCCCCCATCCGCCCAGCCTAGCTTTCACTACTGAATTCTGTGCTTGAGGGCTTACTGGACACTTGCTGACCAGTAAGCTGATGCTTTTGTTCCCATTGGGCCAATACCTTTCTGTGTTTTCCAGTTTGAGCTAGGAGGAAGGAGCTTTGAGATTTAGGTCACAAGTCTCTTAACATCATTGTCATCTCTATGAATGAGACTTAGTGGCCCAGTTAAGGTTTAGCCTCACTGATTGTGTGTATGTGTGTGTGTGTGGGGGGGAGATGTCTTTAGGCTGAATTAGGGGAAAAGGATCAGATATAGGTCATGAAATGATCTGGCCACTTTATAGTGTGCATAACTGCTTGCCCAAGGGAAGAGAATGGGGAGGGCTCCAGCCTGTTTATCCAGCCCTGGCATTTCTAGTCAATGAGATGGCCATTGGAAGATACCTCCTGAGATCCTTTGCCACTGGAAGCTGTCATCATAGTCATTGAGATGTACCTGGCTCAGGCTCTTATTTCTTTCCTTGAACTTTGCCACACACAGCACTGGGGCTCCATGCCTCCAATATATGGTTTTCCTAAACCCAAACCTCATTATGTCACCCTGCTGTCTAAACTCTCAGTCTTTCCTACAGAAGCAAGTCCAAGCTCCTAAGCCTGGTGCCCAAGTCCTTCCCAGATTGATGCAACACTTTATATTTCAGCTTTTCTCCTGCTCCCACCCTCCCTGCCCCTGACATTCCAAGTTGTAGCCGAAATGAACTGATAGTTGTGTACTGAACATTCTCCTTTACACGTCCAAGGCTGTGCACATACTGGGCCTTCCGTTTCTAGTGCCCTTCTTCTTTTTCTCTCTAGGGAATGTTTTCTTATGAGAATCAACTCCAATGTCAGCTCTCCAAAGCCTTTTTTCAGTTCCCCTGTTCCTGGCTGAATGACTATTCCCTTTGTTTGAGCTCTCAGAGTCTATCACATTGCATGGTAATTATTGGACCAGGTACCTGTCTCTCCCCCTGGTCTAGAAGCTCCATGAGGGCAAACATCTTATATCATTCATCTTTGTATCCCATCTTCAGTGTCACATGCCTGTCCTATGTCCTCTATTATAGTACCTGGCGCAGCAGGGGCATTCAGTAAATGATTGTTACATACATGAGGACATCAGAGTGTGGCTCAGATAGATGATTATTTAAGTTGGTGTGTGTGATGTATTTTCAGATAAAATAAATCTTTAGGGTGGAAGTGACTGCATTGAAATGTTAGTATATGAGCATACTGCAGCCCATAAAAACCCAATATGTAGATACCGTCATTTAAACGAGGAATATTAAATCTTTATCTTCAAGGCACAAATCAGAATACAGCCACAGCATGAGATACTTATAATAGGCTAACATTAGCATTAGTATGAGCATTCAGTCAATTTTCCCTCTATTGACTATTTTCCCCCTTCTTTCGGATAGAGCATGTCTATTTGGATATCAAACCATATTGCATCAACATGTGTTAGGCATTATGGTTTATGAAAGGGATTTTCCCCTTTTGTTGTGTAAAATTCAATGCATCAGCAAAATCTCTCTGTTGACAAGTACTTTGTGAGAGGCTGTGAGACTGATCACAGGGATAAAAGGTATTTATTTGGTACTTTGCCTAAGTGAAGTCTAGAGTGACACCTCTTCTAAACACTTTATTTCCTTCAATACACACTGGGCATAAATTTAGCTCCCAAAGTGTAAATATCGTAAGGAAAACAAACCACAAAGCTGGACGCAATCTAAAATGCACTGAATTCGGTGGCACAATTCTAGACCCAGCTTTGTCGCTAAGCAGCTGTGTAATCCGGGGAAGTCACACAACCTCTGAGGGCCTCAGTGTTCCCATCGTTCTATATCAAGGGGGTTCTGCTAGTGATCTCTGAAGATATTTCTCTGCTGTATCATTCGGGTCCTATGTGCTCCTCTGCAGGGACAAATTGTGAATTTAATGTAGCTCAAGCATCACAAATCTTTGCTTGTATAGCTTCTTCCAAAAACCCTGGGAGGGTGCCCATAAATATCTTTAACATGGTCATATATTTTCATAAAGTTTCCAACTAACATGATTGAAATTATTAAGAAAACTGTCTCTCTCTATTCCTCCTTTCCC
This sequence comes from Noctilio leporinus, assembly GCA_004026585.1. NCBI lineage: Eukaryota > Metazoa > Chordata > Mammalia > Chiroptera > Noctilionidae > Noctilio > Noctilio leporinus. The sequence continues at coordinate 23,868 of PVIW01009281.1, forward strand.
TTCATTACAATTCCCCAAGTATGGGGTGGCCTTGAAGTAGTTGCAAGCACTTTTGGGATCTGGACAGAGGGAAATTGAGTTGGGGATACGTTGATTTTGAATTTAATGATATATTTGCATGTAGTTTATAAGGTTCCAAATAAAAGGCTTTTAAGCAGGCCCGTGCCTACTGTGGAATCAGCTCAGAGCCATCAAGATATTGTCCATGAGGGACTAATGCTGCTCTGTAACAAGTGAACACATCTACAGCCAGCAAAGGGATTAATCAATAAGAAACAGTATTAGCAGAAGCCTTCACTTTCAGAAGTGTTGGCTGTCCTTGGGTGGGCACAGCGGGTGAGGACCACAGCCATTGGCACCAATCCTCTGGCCTCAGTGTTCACAAGGTCTCAGCTGTGACAAGCTTGTAGGCATCATCAGGCTTTGACCCGCTGACTTGAGCTTTAGGGGGGCTTTCTCATCAGAGCCTTTGCCTATCACCTTGGGGAAGAAACACTGAGATAGCTGGTTTCACGTTGCTTAAGTCAGAGAAATAATCCGGCTTTTGGAAAACAATCTGATAGCACTTTCTGGAAGTTTTAGAGGGTAGGCACACCATGCAGATACTGACTCTTTCATTTCTTGCTTGGTGCTTATTCACTCCCTCACTGTATCCCCTGCACTCGCCAGAAGGTGGGTAGATTCTTAGCTTAGTATAGATCAGATTGTATCAAGTTGGGCCTTTGAGGGTCTGCCTTTATCTCTGGCCACATACTCCCTACTCACCAGGGAACCCTCTTAATCATCTCTGAAATATGCCTCATTTGCAGGTTTGAGGCAGCCCGTCATCTAAGATAAGAATGCTAAATTTGTATTAGTACAGATTCCAGCTGTGATGAATTGTTAGCACATGCCTGAGAGAGCTGTATGGTAAAGTACTTGGAGGCCTCATAGGGCTCAACAGGAAAGGGTGCTGTGATTGATTAGTGACGTCTACATCCAGCTTCTTAGAAACACTGTTGGTTAATATTTATTTTTTATTTCCCTATATTATATCTAAGTTAATTCTCTACATTTCCTTAAGAGAAGCGTTATTAGCCCATTTTCCTATGAGCAAAACTGAGGCTCAGAAAGCATGAGGAAATTGCTAAGATCTTGCAGTAGAATGGGATTTGAATGCCAATCTGTTTGCTCCCAAAGCATTCGCTCTTCCAGGGCACTATGCTTCCTCCATTGGGTTTCTGAACCCAGGCTCCGCCTTTTACCTTTTCCACTTTCTTTTCCCCAGATCTGACTCCAATCGTCATTCCCTTCCATGGAAGTGCCATTTAAAGTCTTTGCCTTTAGTTTCATGATAGAAAGATGTAAAAGGCATTCTCTAAAGTTATCACCTTCTATTTTGTGGGCATTGGCACACAGGAGAAGGCTGTTCTCGAAGCACAATGATCTTGCCTTGGGACGATGTCTACATCTAGGCTAGATATATTTGCAGTCCCCTCTTTGGTCTCCAGGCTGTTCAGGGAGGTAGGTAGGAGTTGTAGCCTGACTTCCTAATTTCATCAGTATGGCTATTGAGCTGTTACAATGACATCATCTCCTTTGGTCAGAACGGCACATCTCCATGAGATAAATGAGTAAACCATGGGACCGTTAGAATTGGAATGGACCTTCAGCTAGGCCTGGTTCCAATGCAAAAATGACCTCTCTAGCATATCAGAAACGAATGCAGACTACTTAAATACTCCCCAGGGAAACACACAATCTCTTGCGTTAATTGTCACAGTGTTAGGCAGCCCTGGTAGCTCAAACCTTTTAAAAATTAAGCTTATACATTGATCTAATTTTCAAATTCGTCAGCTGATTTGATTTTCCTCAATCTCATCCAAGATTGATTTTAAAAAACTTTTTAAAAATTACACTTATTTATTTAAAAAGTATATTTTATTGATGATGCTATTACAGCTATCCCAATTTCTTTTCCTTTTGCTCCTCTCCACCCAGTACCCCCTTCCCTCCAGCAATCCCAAACCCTTAGTTCATGTCCATGGGTCATGCATATATGTTCTTTGGCTTCACCCTTTCCTATACTATTCTTAACTTGCCCCTGTCTATTTTGTACCTACTAATTATGCTTCTTAATCCCTGCATCATTTCCTCATTTCTCCTCTTTCCCTCTTCCAGTTGACAATCCTCCAAATGATCCCCATACCTATGATTCTAATCTTAGTCTGGATGTTTGCTTAGTTTGTTTTTATTTTTATTTTTTAAGTTCTGTTGTTGATAGTTGTGAGTTTATTGTCATTTTAATGTTCATAGTTCTGATCTTCTTTTACTCAAATAAGTTCCTTTAACATTTTATATAGCAATGGCTTGGTATTGATGAACTCCTTTAGCTTTACTTTGTCTGGGGAGCAATTCATCTGCCCTTCCATTCTAAACGATAGCTTTGCTGGACAGAGTAATCTTGGCCATAGGTCCTTGCTTTTCATCCCTTTGAATACTTCTTGGCTGCAAAATTTCTTTTGAAGTCAGCTAATAGTCTTATAGGAATCCCTTTGTAGGTAACTCTCTTCTCTTGCTGCTTTTAAGATTCTCTTTATCTTTAAACTTTGGCATTTTAATTATGATGTGTCTTGGTGTGGTCCTCTTTGGGTCCAGCCATTTGGGACTCTCTGTGCGTCCTGGGCTTGTATGTCTATTTCCTTCACCAAATTAGGGAAGTTTTCCTTCATCATTTTTTCAAGTAAATTTTCAATTTCTTGCTCTGCCTCTTCTTCTTCTGGCACCCCTATGATTGGCTCCTTTAAAGTTGTCCCAGAGGTTCCTAAGCCTCTCCTCATTTTTAAAATTTTTGTTTCCTCATTCTGTACTAGTAGAATATTTATTTCTTCCTTATGCTCCAAATCATTGATTTGAACCCCAGTTTCCTTCCCTTCATCATTGGTTTCATGTGGATTTTCCTTCATTTCACTTAGCATAGCTTTCACTTCTTCCCTTATGCATTTGTCAAACTTATATCTGTCAAGTTTGTGAGCATCTTTCTCACCAGTGTTTTGAACTCTGTGTCTGTTAGGTTTGCTATCTCCTCATCGCTTAGTTCTCCCACTGGATCCTTGGTGTGTGCCTTCTTTTGGGCCATACTTCTCTGTCTCAGTACTTGCCCCTTTTCCAGGCACTTCTGTTGCTTTCCATATGGGACTAGTGCTTCTCTGGTTGTTGTCCTGGCCATGGTTCCCATAGTGGGTGGGTCTGTGAATGTTCTAGGGCCATGGGGGCCTCTAAATAAGCAGACTCTGCTGAGAGACCTGAAATTTCTCCCTCTGTCCCAACCCCCACTGGTTTTCACAGTCAGAAGCAATGTGGCTTTATTTTCTCAAGTGCTGGAACCGTGAGCTGCACTGTCTGTCTGGTGCTGGGGGTGCTTCCCAGGTGTCCCTCCCTACTCTCCACCAGCAGGCCATACATAGCTGCTGTTGCTGCCACACCATGTCTTCTCTGCCCTGGTTTCTACCTGTCTAGATGAGTATTTCTTCTTTATATCTTTGTTTGATGGACTTTCGTGCAGCTTGATATTCTGGAACTTCTGGTTGTCTCCAATTTTGAGTTAGTTGTATTCTTTCTTAGTTGTGGAGGGAGATGCAGCATGTCTACCTACACCTCCATCTTGGCCAGAAGTTAAAGATTGATTTTTATAAACCTAGTCTATCAACCAAGTAGTTTATATAAATTAGGACAGACTAAACAAGATTAGTTCAACAAAAAATTATCAATAAGATTTTCAGTGGAGTTTATTTTCATTGCTCTTTAAAAAAAATATTTTATTTATTTATTTTAGAGAGAATGGAAAGGACAGAGACAGAAAAGGAGAGAAACATGTGTGAGAGAAACATCGATCAGTTGTCTCTCACACACCCCTAACTGGTGACCTGGTCTGCAACTCAGACATGTGCCCTGACTGGGAATTGAACTGGTAATTTTTCAGTCCACAAACTGGTACTTAATCCACTGAGCCACACCAGCCAGGGCATATTTTCAATGTCCTTAATCATAAAGCCTTTTTTAGGGGACAGCCACGGCCACTGCCACCCCAACTCTAACTTTTCTTCCTCCATGAAAACTCAGACACCAAGGGGTGTAAGTGACTCATTGTCCCTTGTAAGAACTTAACAGTTCATTAAGGATGAAGCTCTGAAAGGTTTGGCAGAAAGGAAAAACAAATTTGAAATGAATTTTAGCAGGTAATCTGAGGGAGTGTGGAACTAAGGGCTTTCGGTATCACCTTATGTCAGGACACCTGACTTTCCAAGGTGTGCCTGCCCTACATATCCATCTTGGGGCTACTGCCTGGTCTGACGCTGCCCTCCATGCTGTGAGTGCTGGTGGCCTCCTGCGAAGATGGGGTGAAAAACCGGGAGATTAGGGACCTGTATTCCCTGAGGTCTGAATGTAATAGGATGTGGCCAGTTGGCTAAAATTAAAGTCCTTTAGGATTTAAATAGCCACCCCGGGTTTGGCTGAGGGTCTGTCTCAATTTTCTCCTTGGAGATGCACCTCCAGCAGTGTAGTCTCTCCTTTACCCAACCCGCTGCTGAAACAGAAGCCCGTGATCATTTGAAGGGAAGTTTTGCTCAAAGCAAAGGGCTGTGTCTCCTGATGCAAGGCATAGACATCCCTTGAAAGGCTTTCTGTTTGAAGTAGGCAAGGGCCCCCAGCCCACCTCCCTTTCAGAGAGATGAAAATATCAGAGCCTGCTGTGGTTGAGGCTGTCCTGGAAACGAAAATCTTTAGCCCTGAGATACAGGAATAGGCATGTGTGTTTTATTTATCATTTACTGAGAAATCTGTCCAAACACTGCATTTTTGGAACTGGTAGGAAACACTGATGAAAATATGAGCACCTGAGGCATAAAAGAGACTTTGAAACTAGGACAGACTTTCCTTGGAGCCTGCCTGGTGTCTGCGGGGGAGGCAGTTTGTTTGTACTATCCTCTCATCCTCACAAATCAATTTTTAAACTTGGTTTAGACTCCAGGAAGCAGTGAATTTGGGGGATTTCAAGTGAGTCTCTCCATCCAGATGTGTCCATAATAAAAACTACTGGGCAGTAGGGCATAATTAACAACCTCCCCTTCACTGAGTTCGCAGAATAGCATTAATTTTGCCAACCAGGCTTAGTGTGAATTGGCTAGAATGTCTAAGTCGATTTCCAGCTGCTGCTCATGCAGCTCTGGCTTCCAGCAAAATTTGCATTCCAAATAAAATGAGGCCTGAAATAGATGTGTGATACATGTTCAAAGCTATTTTTAATCAATGATCACTGGGTTCGCTGTGAAAGATTACCAGCAGGTCACAATCCATTTCAGATTTTGCTTCGTCCTGCAGAACTGATGTAAACACATGAAGACCTTCAGCTTCCCTTGTGCATTGTCAGCTCTGTGGGTAGAGGGGAGGAGGGCACTTGAGTGGATGGGAGTAACACAGATGTGCTCCTATTTCAAGTACCAGAGCTACAGGGCCACTTACTTGGGCTGAGTCCCTGTGTAAGTTTGCCCAGGTCCCACAGAGAAATTTTGTGGAGCAATCTAAAGCTCGGGGGTTCTGTACCCTGAATATTCATCCTGAAACTCACCATGTTACTGTCCAGCAAACCAATCAATTTCAATTCATGGAAGGACTCAGGAAGAAATGTTTATTTCTCTTTTGCTCCCCCAACCCCCCACCATCTAGTTATGGAGATGCTGTGAATAGGGCACATTTCTTGATAGATGGTATCTTCCTGGAAGCTTGTGATTTGTGTAGGGACTGCTGCCAATATCATCCACTAGTTGTTTTTGTTGTTTTAAATAATAGCACCTTACCCTTATTTAGCATGCTTACTGTTTGCAAGCAAGTCTGTAATCTCATTTGCAAAAGGCATTTACATAGTATAAATACTTGAATACTTATGATTGCATATTTGTTTAACAGAATATGCTAATATTATCCCCCCTTCTCCTATTTTTTCTTCTTAAGGTGTTTTCCACCTTGATCCAGCTCTTCTGTCATTATTTTCTTACACATGTGTTGGCAACTGAATTTTTAGCTGCACCGGTACCTTGGTCCCTATAACCATTAGTTTTAATGCTGTACCTTACTACTAAAAAACAAACAAACAAAAATGCTCTTCTACCTATAATATTTATGTTGCATTTTGTTCTTATTTTCCATTCTCCCCAAATATTAATTTACAGTTTCCCAAAATGTTTTGTTGTGGTTTATTTAGTATTCAGAAATGGCCTTGTCTTTTTTTTTTTTTTAAATAATACTCTTAGGTACTTTTTTTTTTCTCTTTTTAATTTTATAAGAATTGATCTGTCCATCTGTCAAGAATACATGACCTTGATGATAGAGGAACTTAGCCTGTTTTTCCCAAGTGCTGGCATCAAGTAGAAGCTCAGTAGAATTTTGTGGTATGAATGGGATCAATGGATGGATACACAAACAAGTAATCTGAAATTTGGAGGATAGAAGATGTTAGTCTAGGCAGTTAGTGGAGAAAAGCGTTCTAGGAAAGAGACAATAGAGGAGAGAACAAAGATGGCAGAGGAGTAAGTGGAGCTACACCAATCTCCTCCCAACACCAAACTGGAATTACAACTTAACTGGGGAGAAATCATCCAGAATAACCAGTAGAACACCAACTGGAGAGAAGTCCTATTACCAGGGACAGAACAGAAGAGCAGATTCATCACAACGTGACTGGTAGGAAGTGCAGAGACAAGAGAGGCTGGTGGGGTTCCCACAGGTGGCAGCTGAAGGGACAGAGAAACATCTCAGCAGCCGGGGTTCCACCTGAGAAGGGTGGGATCTAAACCTTCAACTGGGCTTCTCAACCTATAGCAACGAAGTAAAACAGCACCCAGCTGTGAAAAGCAAAAAGCCACCAGGTTTAGCCAGTGTGATAAAGACCAAGTTCTTAAAGGGACCATGAAAGAAAATATAGTGGCACCCACTTACCATGGACTCCAGCAGAGGGAGGGCACAGTGGACTAGAGACACTTAAGGAGGGTTTGGGTCAGTGGCTTTAGCGGGAGAGTTGAGGGAGCAGCCCGTGAATCCATTGCTGACCCATCCCCCATACACCCCGTAGACCACTCTTCTCCAAAGGGTGGGAGCCTGAGGGGAGCCCCACCCATAGGAATTAATCCACTCTATCTAGTCAGGCCCAAACCTGACCTCAGATCACAGGTTGATTGGATTAACAGCTGAATTCATCTGACCCACCCAGAGGTGCCTAAAACTGACCCTGATCACAGACTAATTAGCTTAACAATTGTGGGAGACAGACAAAGACAGTGGACCTCTGGTAGTCTCCAACTGGCTGACTAGGCCCAGACTGGGACACGAGCTGACGTCACCAAGCACAGATCCAGAAAGTAAAAAACGTGCACCTCTACACCACAGAAGATCACACCACTAAGACAATGAGTCAAAGCAGACCAACCCAAGAAGCAGAAACAAACTAGAGTCACCTAAAATGCGGAGACAAAGGAATAAACCCTCAGCAAATGGAGAGGAGGAATCCCCAGGAGGAGTGCAAAATGAAATAGAGGCAAGCACACTCTCAGACATGGAATTCAAAATAACAGCGATAGAGAAGCTCAATGAGCTCAGCAAGTTAAAAAAATAATAATAATACTACAAACAACTCCAAGGGAACTATGAAGAACTCCAGGGGAACTACAAAGAACTCCAGGAAAGCTACAAGGAACTTATTGAGAACTACACCAGCATTAAAAAGCACATAGAAACCATCAATAAGAGCCAGGAGGAAATGAAGAATACAATCTCTGAATTGAAGAACACAGTAGAAGTAATCAAAAGCAGGCTAGAGAAAGCATAGGATCAGATCATCAAGCTGGAGGTCAATGTAGAAAAAATTTCCAGGCAGTGCAACAAAATGAAAAAAGACTAAAAAAGAATGAAGAGGTTTTAAGAGAGCTGCAGGACAACATGAAACATAATAATATCCATATCATAGGGATACCAGAAGGAGAAGAGGAGGAGCAAGGGATAGAAAACCTGCTTGAAAAAGTAATGACAGAAAACTTCCCTAACTTGAGGAGAGAAATGGCATGCAAGCTCAGGAAGCACAGAGGATCCCAAGGAAGATGAACCCAAACAGGCCCACTCTAAGACACATCATAATGAAAATGGCATATTTCAAAGACAAGGAGAGAATCCTAAAAACAGCAAGAGAGAAACAGCTAATAATATACAAAGGGGCTCCCATAAGGTTATCAGTTGATTTCTCAACAGAAACACAACAAGTCAGAAGGGAATGGCAAAAAAATATTTCAAGCAATGAAAAACAAAGGCCTGCAACCAAGAATACCCAGCAAGGCTGTCATTCAAAATGGAAGGTGAAATAAATAGTTTCCCAAACAAAAGAAGTCTAAAAGAATACATCTCCACCAAACCAGCATTGCAAGAGATGCTAAAGGGTCTGCTTTAAGAAGAGGAAGAATCAGAGAGACAGACAGAAACACAGGTACAAAGGTAAATGGATTAAATGCACCAATCAAAACACATAGGGCAGCTGAATGGATAGGAACCAACTTTAACTTATGAATGCTTTAAAGTGATTTTGTTATAAATGGATTTTTACTAAATAAGGTACAATTTTGTATATTACTTGTATCTGCATTACTGCAGGTTAAGTTTTCTTAGATTAGGATCATTTCACAATATTGGAAAATCAGGTTACTTGCAATAACACAGAAAAATTGAATGCAGTTAAGGAAGAAGAAAAACCTAAGAAAATGTGGATGTATATTACATAGAAGACATGCTACCTTTCTTATTCACTATTACAAAATATGTGCTAATTTGTGGGTGTGTAATATATAGATTTTGTTAGCAATTTACACACTGGTGGTTACAGAATAGACAGGGGGATGTTAAGAAGAACAAAGGAAATGGAGAAGCCAAAGAACTTATATGCATGACTCATGGACATGAACTAAAAGGGGCATTGCAAGAGGAAATGGGGTACTGGGTGGAGGCAGGTAAACAGGGGAACTTGGAACAACAGTAATAGCAAAATAAATAAAATATATTAATAAAAAAGAAAAGAAAAACAGAAAGAGACAATAGCAAGGCATGGCAGAGACAGAAAGCAGCATTTAGAGTAACTGAAAGACGTTATGGCTGGAGTAAGAGGCAGCAAGAGTGAGAGATGAGGCTGAAGGGTCTGGCACTGGTGGTCTCTTTCTGTGTTAAGAACTTGGGACATTTCCCTGAGACTAACGTGAAGGCAATAAGAGAGGAAAGTTCTATAACTATATGTGTGTGTGTTTTTAACAAAAATATAAGCATATAGTACACATCTATTTTAAGCTTATTTTTAGATAATAAAAGTATTAAAGCAAATTGGAAAAGTATGGAAAAGTATAATGACAAAATTATAGTCTCCTAAATTTCCAAAACCAAATGATATTCTCTGTGTGACTTGTAACAGCAAACATCACAATAGCTAACTTAGATTTAGTACCTACAAAGTTCCAGGTACTGTTCTAGGTTCTTTATATTTAATAACCCATTCAGTCCTCATGGCAAGACACAGGCCTGGATGGAAGATAACATGTGAAGTATTAGGGCCATTGGTATTAACAAAGATGATGATATTGTTCTATATGACTATCATTGGAGAAAAGAAAAACTTTTAGTTAGCAATTTTCCCCATCCCATGAACAGAAGTCAGCATAGAACAACATCAACTATTGTTTTAACTTTTTATTTTGAAATAAGCTTAGACGTACAGAAGAGTTACAAAAAGAATTAAGAGACTTCCTATGTACTCAACTTCCTCTAATATATAACCATGATACCATTATCAAAACTATACAAAAAAAAATAATTTACTGAACTTCAGACTTTATGCAGATCCCATCAGGTTTCCTACTGATGTCCCTTCTCCGACCTAGGATCCAGGCATGGTCTCATTGCATAGTCTTCTCCAGGGTACGACAGTGACTCAGCCTTTCCTTGTCTGCCATGATTTTGACACTTTAAAGAGTCTGATCAGATGTTTTATGGAAGGTCCTTCTATTTGGGTTTTCCTTATGTTTTCTCATAGTTAGATGCAATTAATATTTTGAGAAGAGTACTATTCGGTCTATGTACCATTCTCAGTGCATCTTATCAGTAGATACATGATTCAATATATTTTATTGCTGCTCATGGTAACCTTGATCACTTGGTTAAGGTGGTATCTGCCAGGTTTCTCTGCTGTACAGTTACTATTTTCCCCATTGTAGTTAATAAGTAATTGGTGGACAATGTTTTGAGACTATGCAAATACTCTGTTTTTCTTCAAGCTTCCACTAATTTGAGTATTCATCACTACATCTTGCTATGATTATAGAAGATTCTAATGGTGATTTTCTATTTCTCTCATCCCTTCTGTATTTATTAATTGGAATTCTTCTGTAAGGACAAATTGTCATTTATTTATTTCAGATGGACTTGTAGATATTGATTTTATTTTTTGGATTATAACCCCATGTCATCAGTATTTATTTTATTATATGAGTTGATCTAGCTTTGGCTACTGAGAGCTCTTTTAGATTGGTTCCTGTGTCCTTCTGGTATACCCACATTTTAGTTTTGAGAACTGCCTTATTTCTAGCACCAAAAGAGGCTAGAAAACTGCTAGAACAGTTTAAGGTTTACAAAAAGAGTGAGCAAAAAGTATGGAGGGTTCTCATATACCCTGCTTCAGTTTCTCCTATTTATTAACATCTTGCATCCATGTGGTGTATTTAATACAATTAATGAACCAATACTGACATTATTAACTAAAGTGCATAGTTTAAATTAGGGTTCACCCTTTGTGTTATCCAGTTCTGTGGGTTTTAACAAATGAATATCTATCCACAATTACGGTAGCATAGAGAAGAGTTTCACTGCCCTAAAAAATCCCCTATGTTATTTATCCCTCCCTCCCCGCATCCAGACTGATGTCAACCACTGATCATTTTACAGGCTATAGAATTACCTTTTCCAGAACGTCATACATTTGGAATCATACAACATGCAGCCTTTTTAGACTGGCTTCTTCCATTTTGCAATAGGCATTGAAAGTTTTTCTGCATGTTTTCACGGCTTCATGATCATTTCTTTCTCTCTCTCTCTCTCTTTCTCTTTGCAACTAAGAAGTTTTATTTCACAAAATATAAAGATTCCCTCCATGCCATACAACATTTACAAAAACTGTCCATATACTAGACTATAAAACAATTCTCAATAAATTTAAGAATTGGTAATCTATAGACCACAAACACATACAGCACAAAAAAATAAATCAACAACTAAGGGTATCTAAAGAATGGCTAAAAGAAAGACAGCAGGCTGGAGAGAAAAGGATTTTAGAGAAATAAATATCAGCTAACTGTGTTTCTGAGAAGCTAGATGTAGACAAGTTCAATATTGACGACTATCCCTGTGGAATAGTCTTTACATCCTGCCTGGTTCTGAATCAGAATTTCCCTTGAACAGGCTAATTTTGGCGTATCTCTACAAACTTCTCAGAATTCCTTGTAACTTGGGAAAATTACTTATGGGTGACTCTTTCTTTGGAATCTATAAATACCTGCATTTTCTTTTCTTTTCTTTGTCATTGTTCTAAAATCCATAGCATTTTAGCTTCCTAAAAGTAGCTTTGGCCACTAGGTCTGCCAAACTTGTCTGAGTCCTTGGGGTGCTTAGAGCTGTCCTGAATTTAATGCCATGGCAGGAAATAGGGAGTTGTTTGGATTCTCCTGGTGTAGGTGTTAATGATTTGTACTTCTTTACTGTGTGGCTGGCTCACATGGTTGTTTAAGGAAACCAGAAATGTAGCTTATTTTTTATTGCTGTATAATATGTCATTGTCTGGATGTTCCATGATTTACTTATACATTCACCTACTGAAGGATGTCTTGGGTGCTTCCAAGTTCTAGCAATTATGAATAAAGCTGCTATAGACATTCGTGTGCAGGGTTTTGTAGGCCAAAAGTTTTAAACTATTTGGGTAAATACATAGGAGTGCAATTGCTGGATAGTGTGGTGAGATTATGTTTAACTTTGTAAGAAACTGCCAAACTGACTTCCAAAGTGAGCGCACCATTTTACATTCCCACCAGCATGCATAAGCATAAGAGTTCTTGCTGCTTCATATCCTTGTCGGTGTTTGGTGTTGTATGGTACTTTGGATTTTAGCCATTCTTGTAGCTATGCACCAACCATAATGTTTAGTCAAATGCAGTAAGAGATGCCATCTGAAATGGATGATGGAGGATATGACTTGAGACTCAGACTTCTTGGAATTGAGAAAGTAGTCAAAGCAGAAGCAAAGTTGCAAAATGAGAAAAGGGACAAAGTCTCACTCCAGGAAGGTAAGATCTTCCTGAAAGCAAAATAAAACTTAGCTCCCCAGCCTAGGGGAGGAAAGGAATGCCACTACCATTTTTTAGTATCCAGACAGCTCCTTTTTTTATATATATTCAATCTGGTTAGCTGGGATTCTTCTTAAGTACATTTTTCAAAAAAAGATAGGTGGATAGTGTAATTTCTGATCCCATGAATATTGGGAATGACCTCAGGCATAGATGACAAGTATGTTGGGTGACAGAACATCTGTTGTGCTTTTCTGTTCAGCATCCTGTTTTTTGCAGTTGAGAAACATTTAATCCCCTGACCCATGTATTTTTGGTGCAAATATCACTTGAGAGTGGGTACATATCTGGATCTGCTTGTGATCATCTGCTCAAAGTTATTTATGCAAGGGGTGGATATATAATCCAAATAGGGCAGCCAGGGCCCCTGAATTAAATTACATGTATGGATTGTGAACCATATGGATGTAAGGTTGGAATGCCAGTGGCCATCTTTCCTGTCACACGAACAGAGCCCATGTATGGCAAGAGAAAAATGAGGCCAACATAAATAAAATGAAACAAAGAAACAAAACAGAGACAAGCAGATCTGAGAGATGGGGAGCGAGTGAGCTGGAAGGTAGAGATGGCTAATGGTTTTATGTTCTAATATGAATTAAAGTCAGAGTGGGTCAAGATGAATTGTTTGATATCTTTCATCCAGGTGGTTTTGAAGTCTCACTTTTGGACTTTCCAGTCATATGACTCAATAAATTTCCTTTGTTTTTCTTAAGATGGTTTGGGTTGGTTTTCTGTTCTTTACAACTGAAAACAAAACAAAACACCAAAAACCTAAAATTAGTGCTAGGAATAGGCCACTGCTACAGACAGATTCTACAATGAGGAATTGGGTGAGTCAGTGTAATCGATGGAAAGAACCCCCATACCAAAGGCAGAAAAGTCGACAATCTTTAATATGCTTTTCTAAAATATATGATAGAATGGTCACCTGTTTTTAAATTTTGACTCAGACCATGTGCCTGCTGAGACCGGTGCATCAGAGGAGTTGTCAAAATTTTAGGATGTTGTCTTTCAAGAAAAGAGAAAGCTTCAGAATAAATTGGTCCCTCTGAAAGCAGGAAGGGAATAGTATATAACTTCATTAAGAGATGCCTTTCCCCTATTTGGATGTGAGCTGTAATTTAAGACTCTGCGAGTCAGATAATCATGCACCTCATGGAACAACAAAAACCAACATCCCTGCTCCAAGCCAAAGTTAGATTTGGCAGAGGTTGAGAGATGGGAGACACAGTGGGGGATATGGCTGGGACTCAGGAAGAATAGGAGAAATCTGGAAGTCTTATTCTTTAAGCCCCATCCCAAATATCCTGCTTAGCATTTGCTGGTGGTGAGGGTAACAATTCATTCCCTAGTGAACAGTCAACCAACAGCTTCAGCTAGAATGGAGCACTGATCAGTTCTGCCTCAACAGCTCAGTCTGAGTCATTTAGGAGGCATTTAGTCCAAGTCTAAGAGCTGATGCTAAGGGACAGAAGTGCAAGGGTCTGGTCTATAAATCAAGGATCCTGGTATTCACTTACAGAAATAGGCATGACCAGTAGGCTCTCATCAGTGCCTTCTCTCTTTTGAAACATTTTAAGTCAGCTGCTTTGTTTGCTTTTGTCTAAAGCCTGCATTTCTTAAACATCTTGACCCAACTATCTCTTTGTAAACATTTTGCTTCATTTTTTTTTTTTTTTTCCCTAAGAGTTTTAGTGCATACTACTCTCTGGCTTCTTTAGAATGGAGTATATGATCTTGGGTTATTCCACTGACATTTTTAGTTACTTCATATTCTTATATATTCTCCCATATTCTAACTCCATGTGTAATCTGATAGACCACTTCCAAAGAAGTCAATTTTAGTTAAGATAGTGGAAAAAATTAATATCTATCACTTTGCAGAGATATATTCTGGTAGTTTTATTGGCTCATTTCCCATTTTTCCAAGTTCTTAGAAAGTGCATTTACATAAATATTCTCAACTCTGTATTATTCATATTAACTCCAAAGACCGTGACTGATTATTTCTAACCATATCCCCTTTAGCTGAGGGGTAGTCAGGATCCTCTTCCCATTCAAATGCTTCTTTTTATACTCAGGAAATTCACCACTTAAAAATATTTCTTGATAACAACAACTGTAAACAAATATTAGAATTCAGGGCCACAAAGTAAATTTAAAAACTGTCTATCATGTAAGGAACTTATAATAAGTAAGTTGTCTCTTTCTTATTTCTTTAAAAGTTATTTAACTCCTTATATTTTTATAATCATTCATTTGGCTTCTTACATACATGAGTATATAATCCTACATTCTTGGAATAATTCTTACCATCAGGATTTTCACCTATGTCATGGTAGAAAAAATTTTGGTGGTTCACAAGAGAAGTGGTTTGTGGTGTGGGTATAATTTACTTAATACTTACATGAGCCTATTTTGAAAATAATTGTTTCAAATGAAAATGCTATGGCCATGCCTGAGAGCAGACCACTTGCTTCCTGCCTGGCTGCCATGATTCATATAGAACACCTATTACAGGAACACACCGGCAGCAATGAGTCAACAGCTAAATGGAACAGATAAGAGCGGGGGAAATGTCTCAAGAAATCTTCCAAGGCACTAATAGCCTTTACGTGGTATTTTCCTCTCTTCTACAAGAGCTTTTGCATTTCGAGTGCAGTGGAAACAGTCTTCACTGTGCCAGTAGATGGTTTCTCCACTCTACTTGCTGCTGTTTTCTTCCTGCCCTTTGAGTTACAGCATGGAAGCCCCTCCCTCAGCAAATAGAAATGTTTGCTCACAGAACTTGACTGCTGCAAGGGAGCTTCTAGACCGTTATACCACAGCGGTTCCCAAGCCGTTTCAAGTGTGAGAGCCCCTTTTCAACTTGACATTTCTTAGATTCCTATGCGGTAGTGCTTAAACTTGTAGCAACCCTAAAATGATTGTTGGTTACTATGAACTGAATAATCATTATGTGTGAATGTCAACTTTATTAATCAGAACGGCAACTACATATATTTGAAAACAAATAGCTCTACCTATGAGTGAGATATGTTATTTATTTTGTCTATAGCTTCCTAGGCATACACAGGGATTTAGAAACCATGTGGATTTGAAGCCCCCTCACCAGGGACCTGCAGATGGGAAATATTGATCTAGTCTAATCTCTTGTTTTAACAGATGAAGATAAATATGGCTAATGTATATTAAGTGAGTTTCCAAGGACAGAGCTATCTAGTGGTAGAGTCTAGTTCTTTGATACCTTTTCCACTGTACCAAAGCTGTCTTAAACTTTTCTTAAATTATTATTCATCCCAATTAGCAGAGATATGTATCATATGAACTAACTCAGAGGAAAGTATAATTATGTACTACATACAAGAGGACACACTTCTATGCTTAACACAAGGAAAAACCCGCCTTTTAGTTCATTATATTGTTTATAGAATTCTTGCGTAACTTGTCCCACCTGACAATGAAATATCTCTTGAGAATTGTAAGACTGTAGAGATCCATGTCAGGTACTTTTCAAACCAGAGAGTAAACTTGGAAAATATTGAATGTCTAGCCCAAGAAAATATGCACCCCCCCAAAAAAAAATAAAGCCAAGAAAAATGTAAAGACCTTAAAGATTATGAATTTTTGGCAATGAACAGGCACAAAAGCAAGAATGGACATTCTCAACTGCTGCCAAGTTGGGAGAAGCAGCCTGGCTGCTGAGTTGAGAAGAAAAATCAAAAAAATCACCAGCCAAGCAATACGTTATAATATTGGCAGATGTAGGAGGTAGACTGTGTCAAAGATATTAAAAAGCCACTCAGTATTAGAATAATTTGATTCATGTGGAGGAAAGATGAAGAGAACAATATTTCTCAGATATTTTGTATCATTCACATACAAGAGGGTGTATCAAGAGTAGCCACAGGTCTCCAGCCAGGTCCATAGCTAGAGGCAGGCGAAAGGCAACCATACATTAATGTCTCTCTCCCTCTCTGCCTCTCTCCTTTCCCCTCTCTCTGAAAATAATAAGTAAAATCTTAAAAAAAAAAAAAAAAAGAGTAGCCAGGTCTTCAGTTCAGGGTTTCTCTGAGTGATTGATATGAGGTGAAAGATACTGAATTGAATATGGTTCAGATCCATGCTTCCCTGGAGGATGCATTTCTGTCAGCACTGCATTACTTTATAAAATTTTAGGGGTTCATAGCTTAGGCCTCTCTTGATCTGAACAATTCTGTGGAGTCTGGTTTGATTCTGATCCCCATGAAAAAAAAAATTGGGGTCATTTTGGGGTAGATCTTGCATGGTCCAATCATATCTTTTATATGGATATGATAATAATGAGGGTTCATTCAGTTAGATCCAACAGTGTCTTTAGAAGTTCAAGGCTAATTATCTAGATACTATTATGCATGTGTACCTTCCATAGATAGGGGCTCTATCTTATGTGCAAAGTTTGCTATCTTCATCCCAGCCAAATGATTTGAAACTAAAAGCTTCTTAAGGAATCTTAGGAAGGCTAGGGCCAAATGTGAGCAAATCCATATCCACTACCAGAAGATGTAACTCACCCAGCATTGTCTTTGGAGGATAGCACAATTGAGTCTCAGGGAAGCCAGGAGTAGACATAATTGGCGTTGACAGAAAAGCTGTACAAACACATCGTGATTAATTACATCGCCCCTACAGCTGAACGCAATCACACTGGGGTCCAGGGAGTGCTGTTGCTCAGCATCCATGTTCTCCCACCCTCTCACTCTTAAGACTCTCAGGAACAGAAGGGAGGGACCCATGTTTGCCATGGAGCAGACTCTATTCTCTTCCCATTAACTCCCCTGTTAGAGCTACAGTGCTGGCAGCTGTCCGAGCCCCAGACTGGCTTTGAAAAATGGGCTAGTGAGCAGGAGCGTTTTTCATCGCAGGCGGATTGGGTTGCCTTGGTGAAGTCCCTGTGAATCTGAAGAGTAGCTCATCCGTTTCCAGCCGGGGAACACTTGTGCTCACCCACGCGTGGCCCCAGGAAACCAGGGAGACGGGTGAGCTGGTGCCGGTTGAACTGTGAACCCTTAAGAATAAGAGAGTAAGATAGATAATTTTATTCATTACAGTTCCAGGAGCACACATTCTTGGGGGTAGGGAGAGAAAAGCAGTCAGAAAGGGGCTTTCAGTGTCAGGCGCCTGGGGTAGGAATGGCAAGTTGAGAAGGAAGAGAAAAAAGTGGAAAGTAGGACAGAGCAAGCAGTAAGGGCATTGGGGTGAAGTGGGGTGACAGATTCTTAGCAGTTGCCTTGGGTGGAAAGTGCTCCCTAAAACAGACGGTAAGGAGGTAGACTTTATGATTCTCTGCGCAAAACTTCTTGCCCTGCTACTTTCAGTAAGAAATTCACAGTGAAGATCTATATTCTGCTCTTTCCAGTGTGGGAGTGAGTAGCAGTATGTGGCGGCTGAATCTTTACAGCGTAGCCGGTTCAGATGGAGATGTGTGGTAAATGTATCATACGCACTAGATTTTGAAGACTTGATATGAATAAAAGAATGTAGATTACCTTGCTGACAATTTTTTAAATTGAGTGACTTGTTGAAATGGTCATATATATAGTTTTTAATATTTTGGGTTATAACATATATTATTAAAATTAACTCTACCGGATATAATACAACAACAATAAAATTAAATTCAAAAACATTAATTTTACCTAGTTATTTTTACTTTTATGACTGTTGGGCTACTAGAAAACTTAAAAAATTGCCTGTGTGGCTCACATTATAGTTCTGTTGGACAGCACTGATCTATACTATTCTTCAGAGTTCCTGGAGTTAGATTTGTGTCTATCGTGGATTGGTATAGGTGATGCCACAGGGCTATATAAGCAAACGCTAGCATCCATGTCTACTGATGGCCAAAATGGAAGGGAGAGTGTGACTTAATATATCTCAGGCCCCAAAGGGAGCATTTGCCAGTCGTCTTTGGTAAGTCCATATGTGTACCGAGACCTGCAGACATTCAGAAAGACTTGGAATCAGAAACATTTGGGAGAAATGGTGTCTGACTTGAATACATCAAGAGGAGGCCCAATTTTCCTACAAGAATCTAACTGACATTAACAGAAAAACCTCAGAGGGCCAGGACTGGAAACTAAGGGCACCCCGAGGGAGGATCAGAGGGAGGATGTGGCCTTCTCTTGGGTGTAACCACATGTGTCGCAGCTCAGTTAGAATGCCTGAGAGGGAGTAGAAAGAGGAAAAGAGAACCAGAAAGAAGGAGAAGGGGAGAGAAGAAAGAAACAGAACTGAATTGAAAAAAATAGCTGGGCAAGGTGAGACGTGGATCATGCGGTTCCTAATAGATCTTGTGAGTCTGAAACAGCCTGAGAAATGACCACTCCATGCATCAGAAATCCTCTCCAACAGCACCACAAGCTAAAGAAAAACGTAGGTTTCCTAAATGTCCAATAGCAGCAGTCCTGGTTTATTATTTTTTTTTTTTTTGAGAAAAAGCTCTGACGCTGCCCTAATCTTGGTGAAGACAAGGTTGAGGAGAAGGGAGCATTTGTGTGAGTGATGAGATTGAGTGGCTCAGGGGACCCCCCAGGTCTGGATGTTTCCTTCAGTGCTCTTCTCTGGAGGCCAGGGGGTCTGGCTGAGGGCGTCCTTGGCTACATGGGAGGTATGGTATGTATCATTATGTAGAATTGTATATAACGTAACTGTCTAGAGCTCCATTGGGCCCTTCTATTAACCAGAATAGCATTCATTCTTCATTTCACTTGAAGGCAAGAAAAGACGTTCATTCCAAATAGCTTGTAGAAACACGTGAAACCCTTGAACAGAGTTCGGGCTATGCTCTGGGTCTGAGCAAATTCAGTGCAATTTCTTACCCTGGAACTCCTGGGTCTTGGACCTGAGCAGTGAAACGAATGCTCTAAATAATGACTTGAGGCATTGCAAGGGTTTGAAGTGCCTCACAAATCATCAAAGAAAGATGAAATTATGTCCTGTCCTTCCCAAAGCCAAAAAGTGAACTTATAATATCTCCCAGAAATAGTTGCTCCAGGAGCTAAAATGAAAAACATGGCAGCGTTTAACCCCAGTTTAATGAAAACATCTAAGTAACCAAAGGCCACACTCTTAAAAGTTTTTAAGCTAGGTGAAGTTTCCTTGGTTTGTACGTGGTAGATATTCTCTGAGGTGAGCTGTTAACCTTGGGACTAATTAAAAATACAAATTCTCAGGTCCTGCCTCAGGTCTCCTGGAAGAAATCCGCATTTTATGAATCCCCAGGCGATTCATAGGCCAACTGGAGTTTGAGGATTGATCACCGGCCTAGGGGAGTGATCAATGCCTTGGAAATGGAAGAGCCCCCTTTCCTTGAACACGGTCTCTGGGACCACAACTATTTCCTTGATACTTATTTTATATTCTGGGCTCTAAGCTAAAAACTTGACATTGACATCTCATTTAATAGTCCCATGGAGGCAGTATAAAAATTAATCCCATTCTATAGGTAAGGAAACTGAGAAACAAAACCATTAAGCAATTCGCTCAAACCCACAAACACCAAGTAATTAAACTAGGAGTCACACCTAGATCACCAGCTATTGGCCTTAGGAGTTACAGTTCATGTTTCAGCTTCTCCTATTCAGGTGTTGAGCCATTTGCAAGGTGGGTTGATAAGGAATTCTGTGGGTCTTAACCCCAAGAGTTTTCTTTATTTTCTCTAGAAGGCCTGGAATTTTCTGCTTGAAATTCCCACAGAATCTAAACGGTGAAATGACCTCCAAAAGTCACTCAGTTAATAGCAGAATCCTGGGTAGAATACAGGCCTCCTGACATTTCATCTCCTATGTTATATATATATATTTTTAAAAAAAATACCAGAAAGAAAACTGAGGTCATAAAATTGATCCAAAATCCCATCTTTTAGAAATAATGTCTGCCATATTAGGTTTACTTGTATATGATGCAGGATAGCTCAACTACAGTTGTTTATTTAAAAGTAGGAAGAAGGATAGAGTGGTACCACATCTTCCACCCACCAGAGTCTCTCACCCATTCTGTTTCTCTATTTTTTTTTTTTTAAGATTTTATTTATTATTTTTAGAGAGAAGAGCAGGGAGGAAGGAAGAAAGGGGGAGAAGCATCAATGTATCTTTAATCTGCCTCCAGCTAAGAACCTGGCTGGAGACCTGGCTTGCAATCTAGTTATGTGCCCTGGCTGGGGAATCAAACCAGTGACCTTCAGGTTCGCAGGCCAGTGCCAATCCACTGAGCCACACCAGCCAGGGCTCTCTCTTTGTTCTGTTCCTCTCCTTTCCACTGACAAAGCTCTCTCTGCTTACTCTTCTGCTTGCAGGTGAACAAAAATGGCCACTCCAGTCCCCAATCTGACAGTATCCTTCAGTTTGCATGTCAACAATCATGTGAGCATGGTTTGTGTCTCTTATTTCCAAATTTTTAGTCCAAAAATTCCAGGCTATTGCATCAGCCATCTGAAGTCAAGTTGTAATTAAAACAATTAGAAAGTTTACCCCTTTTGGTAGGGATTGTGGGTGGAGGTAATTCCAAATAATGGGCTAGGCAGCCATGTCAAATGTGCCTACTACAATTTGGAATATAAAAATTAGATCATACCTCTTGTAACTATTTTTGTTACAATGTTTCACCAACATACTTCCCTGACTATTAATATTACCGTACCTCCTCAGTTTTATTGACAGTGTTGTATTCAGTGTTGTATTCATTGTATGCATCAGCCTGTTTACTCAGCCAGTTGTTAATGCTGGGCATTCTTTCCTCCAAGTGTTTGCCAATATGGTCAATGTTGTTATAAATGACCTTGTCATAAATCTTTGTGCCCAGCCTTAGTCATATTTTAGTGCTTAATATTTTTTCATGTTTATTGATTTGAGAGAGAGATGAAAGGAGAGAGGGAGAAACATTGATACGAAAGAGAAACATTGATTGGTTGCCTCCCATATGTGCCATGATCAGGGATCAAATTCACAACCTAGGTATGTGCCTTGAGCAGGAACCTAACTCCCAATTTTTTGGTGTATAGGATGACACGCCAACCAACTGAACCCCACCAACCAGGGCTTGATCATTGTATAGGATAAATTCTTAAAAAGCAAAATTTCTAGGTTGAGAAGTTTGAACATTTATAAGGCTTTAGAAATATGTACCCAAATTACCTTCTGGAAAAGCAGAACCTGCTCATCCTCCAACCAGCAATGTAGTAAGTGTCCATCTTCCCACGCCCTCACCAGCACTGGGATTTACTCTTTTTATCTTTGCCAATTTGATAGGCAAAAACTGAGCTGAGTGTTGTTGTTGTGTTTTGAAATTTCTGTTCCTTTCCTGAGGTAGAGTAATTTTTCATGTTAATTCACCTTTCGTATTTCTTATTTTGCAACACAGTTCTTTTTTAAAAACTCAACTGTACTTTACGCTGGAAAACCATTTCAGCAATTGCCATTAACTGTCTACTTGATCCTTGCTTTAGTTGGGCTTTAGTTGGCTTCTGTTATTTGATTCTCCCCACCTAAAGATAAACCCGCATCACATTGTCTTCCTTAGGAAAATATTATTTGAGTCTGAAAACAACACAAAGGACTAAGCCTTTGTTACACATCACTGTCTCAATCAACTCTTTATAGGGTTGTTCTAGAAGTGGAGAATTGATCTTTCAAGCGAAGTGATAAAATGCCTGAAGGAGAATGGTGGGGTTGGGGTGGAGGAAAAATGTGAGAGGTGTCAAGTTCATTTACTCCCAAGGCATTTGAAGTTTTTCAAGGAAGAGGGTTTTACTTACCACCCTGGTTTCTAAGGAGGAGAAGAGAAATCTGTGACATAAGGTGGAGTTCAACATGGCTTTTAGGATCTGTGAGATTTTTTTTTGTGGCTGTAAATAATACCTAATTAGGATTCTAGAATCGAAGCTTAAAAACATGGATGGGTTATTTGAAGATAACTCAATGTGCTCAGTAGAGCTGATGCCGTGTTTATTCAACCAGTTAACTCATTGCACATTATGTCCAGTTCTTGCTCTTTGCACAAGGGCAAGACAAACTCTTCCTCAACAGAGATTTGGGCAGAGATATCATCTGGGTATCTTGATTTATTGTTCCCCTTTGGTCATGATTAAAGGATATATAGACTTTTCCAGAAAGTTGTCTCAGTGTTCTGCTATGATCACAATTTGTAAACTTTCCTATAGAGTCAAAATGATATTAATATTTACTTTCTGGTCCTGATATTTCTCTTTTGCTTTCTGAACAATCTAGTACTCTCTGATTCTAATATTTCCTGATTTCCTCCACTGTTCTCCTATTTATTGTTTCATGTGTAGAGCATGTGAGGGGAGAGACTCTTTATTATTTTCCAGGAAGGCTTCTGTTGAAGAGGGAAATAGATGACTTCCTAGGATGTCTTTTAAGGTTCTTCACATTGCTCTTCCTTAAGGAAGCCTGAAGAGCTTGGAAAGAGGTGAACCTGTTGAACTTTGAAGACGTTGGCAACCCTTTTAAGATTTGGTGCATTCCTGCCTTTAATCTTTATTGCCATATATTAATGATTTGTTTTGTTGTTTTAAGGGCTTTCCTTCCTTTGCCAGGGAGATAATTTAGAATTTCACCCTGACATCCCCAGAAAGCTGAAAGTGTGAATTTAGTCTAGGTTGTTTGAAGCAATTACAATTTTATCTGATGATCTGTATGATACATTTAGAAAAGGAGTGTCTTGGGGCTGGTCCTTGAGGTCCCATCCTAAATCCCTGGCTGATTCCCAGGAAAAATGTACTGCAAAGAGGACAGCTCTGATGTCTTAGAGTCAGAAGGGCCCTGAGGCTGCATTCAGCCTAAGAATGGTTGGCTGGCTGAGGCCCCCCCTTGACACTGACTGGCTCTTATGTTGTGGGTTGGGAAGGCACGTGAAAATGAAACTTAGGCAATCTGTGCTTTTCTGATACCTTCTTAATATGCAGTGAACATATGCAGCGATTTGCATATCTAATAAATTCCTTGTTATTAACCCTATGTAGATTTTCAGGGTATTTTGCAGAATGAACTCCCAATTCTCACTACATCTGTGCATTATTTCTCTCATTGGCTGCTGGGCAAACAGAAGCATAGAGAGAGGCAGTGACTTGTCCGAGATCATCAAGTTAATGTAATAGGCAGAGCTAATAGACTGATTATCCCTACCCCCCACCCCTTTCCCAGCCAGTCTGCCCTCACAGTTGATCTTCCATGACAGCTGCTGTTCATAATTCCTGAGGAAAATGGAAATTCAAACACAGATGAAGGAGAAAGAAATGGGTTCAATCCAGTGTTCTCTTAACATTTAATCCAAACCTCTGCTGTTGGACTAACACCACCCTCCTGATTTAATATCATCATGGTTAAACTAAATCTAAAGGCAAAAAGCGTAAGTACAGTATACCAACGCTAATGCATATTTGGGGAGGAATTGCCGACTCAAGTGAAATACACATTTATTTCCACCACATGAACTATAGTGGCTGCTATTTGTTTCTTTCTGTTCACTCAGGGATTAAATTGAGTTTAAGCAGCCTGGAACAATTTGATGACTCCTTTTTTTCAGCTATGGAAGGTGCCAGGTGTCCTGCTGTCAGATTCTGACACCCTATCTGTGAGGATAACTACCCACAACTGAGATCCTTCAACTCTTTTGAGGCCTGTCTGCAGACTGATTTGTGCTAGAATTAACAGTGACTCGAGAATCAGAACAATGCACAGCTAAGAGCATGAGCTTTGGAGTCAGATGCTCTTAGGTTCAAATTCTGCTACTTCATAGTAGGGTGATTAGGAACTCCCTGAGCATTCTGTTTCAGCTGAGATTAAACAGCATATTGGCAGGTGGATAATAATGATAGTAGTAATAATGATAGTTATTATAGCAGGTACCATTACATGTGCGCTTACTACAAACCAACCACTGTGCTAGGTGATCTCACTTAATCTTTCCAAGAACAGTAGGAGGGGGTCCTACTAATTAATGAATAGTTAATCAACATCAATTGCTTTCATTCTTGATTGATCAAGGATTTACTGAATACTGGTTACATGCACACATTGTATAAGGTACTAATGATTCAATGCCAGATAGATCATGATCCTGGGGAGGGAAGAAGACAAAGAAAATACAAGGGCAATGGCTATCCAGGGTATGATGGGAGAAAATGGAGAAGAGACTATAAAACAGATTGGGCATTATGAAATGCTGAATTCTCAAGGCTGTGTAGCCAGGAAGAGTGCTGGACTGTTAGAGGTCATGAGCTTCTGAGTTTAAGACCAGTGCCCTCTACTAACCCCTGCTTTCTGGATGAACATTGTTCTAAGACAAGGCTCTGTGAGGCTTCTTCCCCCAAAATGATATGATTAAGAAAAAAAAGCAAAACACACTGATGGTGAAAGTTTTCAAATTCATAAAAATTCGAATAGAATAATAGGCCCCTTTGCACATCCCCCAGATCTAACAATTCTCACATTTTGCCGCATAAACTGTGTGAAAAGGACACTGTTATTAGGGGTGATTCTGGGGTAGGCTCTGCTGGTGATGCTGAAGAGACTGAATAGATTCCATGTCCATTTCTCCTTGTCCTATATTCATAAACTGGACCCTCTCCCCTCACTCTGTCATAGAGACACCCCTCCATTCCAATAGGGGAGTGAGTTTAGGGCCTGTGATCCAACCTACATCACTGCTGGAGTGAAACAGCCCACACATAAATTGTTAAACAACAACAAGCATTATTTCTGCTGTAATTGAATTTGTACTCTAGACATATGCTGGGGTGGGGATTTTTACCCCCATCATTTCTAATGCCTGGTTTGGTGAACAGCACCTTAAATCATCACATGATCCGTGAGTGTAGTATGAGCATCCTTAACAAATGGATTGGACACAATGGGTATCTTAGTTAAGATGCTGGACCTTATCAGGTAACTGTTGTCACCATGTCTATTGCTTGGCAATCATCTGGTGAATGCTAGGTCTGATTGTGAAAATACATTTGGATGTTATCTTTTTTTTCCCCTTCTTTTCTCCATCAGTTTCAGTCCCTGGAAATAAGCCTATGTCAGACAGCACGTCCTGAGTGACGAATCTGAAGTCAGGGGAAAAAAATTATTTTTATATATACAAAAAAATGAGTGCTTAGACTACTAAGCTGTGGAATTTATTTGGTCATGCATGTTTTTGATGACAAAAGAATTGATTGAGCTTTATGAAATAAGAGTAAGTCATTCCTGGAAGGGAAATCCTTTTCAACATTCAGCAAAGACACATACTGAGTTTACTAAGGTGAGATAGACCAGAGCTGCTTTTGTTAAAAAGTGATTGATTACAGGCAGCATTTTGGATTGTCGGACAGAAGTCTTCATTCAAGTCCCAGGCTATGCTTTTGATGAGCCAGGCATTCAGCAAGACACTTTTCACCTCTAAACCTTAGTTTCCTTACTAATAAAACATGCAAGCTCTTTTAGTCTCTGATATTTTGTGATTTTTAAGAGGGCTTAATGCAAGGTAGTGGTGCAAAGCAGGGTCTTTAGAATCTGATAAAGCTGGTTTTTAGGCCTTGTCAACTGTTGTTAGTTGTGTGGTCTTCAAAAACTTAAGCTTTCTGTTCTCCATTTTTGTCACCGGTAAAACTAGTACGATAATAGTAGCTATAGCCCAAACTTCTCATAAGACCAAATGCACTGTGCTTAGCATAGTCATTGGCACATTTAAACCCTCAATAAATGGAATCTATTTTACCATGTCTCCTTGTTACCATTAATACCATATTCTACTCACCTAAGTAGAGATCCAGGCAGAAAAACAAAGCCTCACCAAAAATTTCCAGAAAAATGAAGCACAATACATGTCCCCAGAAAACATTATTTTCACAAGTACTTTGCACTGACGTAGTGCTAATGGATACAAGGAAACGATGCATTGTTAGGTTGGTGCCTAGCCTATGGTTCGTCTCTAATGTCATTCATTTAAACAACCAACCAGCATTCACTGAACGTCTCCTAGGTTCTTCACATTCTATGGGTCTTGAGGAGAACAAGGCAAATATGACATCTTTCTTGCTACCCTGGGGCTTATGGTAGAAAGGACAGAAGTAGACTTCAGCAGTATCATCCCACTGCTTTGTTCACTGCGGATCTCTCTCTTTGTGCTTTATGAAAATCCACTCATATTTGGAGCTCAGAGGCTGGTGCCAGTTCTGAAGGTTGCCCTAAAGTCTAATTTCTCTGTGACCTCCTTTGGTTCATACGCATCACTGCTTACATTCTCCATCCGCACAACCTCAGATCTCAGGTGTTAAAGTCTGCAATCAGTAGGAGTCTTCTCTTTCAAAAAAAAGAGTTAATCTGAAAGAATATTTGAAACCAACTGGAGAAATGTGCAGATGTTTGTACAGTTATCTGAAACAAGCACACAAACAAAACAAGAGTAGCAGCTGGGTTCCACTTTAAAAAAATAAAACTTGGTTATTAGCTTAGACCGAGTACTCACTATGTGTCATAATTCATTAATCATCACAATAGCCATGGCAAGTGACTTCTAGGACAATTACCATTTTGCTGGGGAGAAAAACCAAGGGATAGTCAGGTTGAGTAATTTGGTAGTCAACAAGCAGTATGTGGCTAAGTTGGCATTTAACCTCTTATAGTCTGACTCCAGGATCAGGCTCAGATCCAGTTGTTTCTGAATGGCACAAAGTACTTATAATAATTTTCTATTGTTTTATTAAATATTGAACTCAAGAAAATTAAATCACTGCAGACTGCAAAGATAATTCAAACTTTTATTAAATGTCAGAATATTGGATCCTGGGATACGTTTTACTCCTGGGCAGTTATCCAGGTTTGAGGCATGTATTTAAGTATTTGCTGCTGTGATTATTGTATTGACTTACAGTGGCAAATCAGGTTACACAGTGAGAAGAATTAAATTACTGACACACACTCTGGGGAGGACACCTTTTGATCTTGGTATGTGAGTTCAGATGTTGCCTTATAAACCAGCTGGCCTTCTCCAAGACTGAATATTTCTTTTGAACTACCTGCGCTATTAAGAGAGTTGTCATTTCATTTGGAACTTTTAAGTTCTGAAAGGGAAATGTATTGCTTTTCCTTCAGCAAGGTTCATAACAACTATAAATAAATGTTCTTGGTTTGTGAGTAAATTCATAGCTACTACCATAACAATTTTCTGTTTAGTTTGGAAAACCAAAAATCGCTAACTACTCCACCTTTTTTCCTAAAAAGTCTCTCAACTGTGTTTTTTAAATCTTCACCTGAGGATATATTTATTGATTTGAGAGAGAGAGAGAAAGGGTGGAGGGGGAGGAGAAAAACATTGATCAGTTGCCTTCCATATGCACCCTGACTAGGTATGGAACCTGCAACCTAGGTATGTGTTCTTGCCAGGAATTGAACCAACAACTTTATTTTTTTAATTTAATTTTATTGTTGTTGTATTATATCCATCCCCTTTTTGCTCCCCTCTGTCCCCCTTTCCACCCACCCACTCCCCCCCATAGTCAATCCCACTTATTGTCCATGTCCATGGTTCCCCCATACTAGGTTCTTGTCTAAACTGCTCCCCTTCCTTGCCTCTTCCTCCCCCCTCCCCCCTTCCCCTTCCCCCTGCCCGCTAAGGGCCTATTCACTGTATTCATATTTCTGGTTCTGTTTTGCTGATTGTTTGTTTTGTTCATTATTGTCCTGTAATGGGTGAGATCATATGGTATTTGTCCTTCACTGACTGGCTTATTTCACTAAGCATAATACTTTCTAGTTCCATCCATATTGTTGCAAAGGGTAGGAGTTCCTTCTTTCTTTCTGCTGTGTAGTATTCCCCATTGTGTAAATGTACCAAAGTTTTTTGATCCAATCATCCACTGATGGGCACTTAGGCTGTTTCCAGCGCTTGGCTATTGTAAATAGTGCTGCTATGAACATAGGTGTACATAGGTTCTTATGAATTGGTGTTTCAGGATTTTTTGGGTATAGTCCTAGTAGTGGAATTGCTGGATCAAAAGGCAGTTCCATTTTTAGTTTTCTTGAGGAAACTCTATACTGTTTTCCACAGTGGCTACACCAGCCTACTACATTACGTTGCATGAGAGTTCCTTTTTCCCCACATCCTCACCAACACTTGTTGTTTGTTGATTTGTTGATGATTGCCGTTCTGACAGGTAGGAGGTGGTATCTTATTGTGGTTTTAATTTGCATCTCTCTGATGACTAGTGATGTTGAACCAACAACTTTTTTTTTTTTTAATTTTATTGTTGTTGTATTACATCCATCCCTTTTTTGCTCCCCTCTGTCCCCCTCTCCACCCATCCTTTCCCCTCAAAGTCAATCCCACCTGTTGTCCATGTCCATGGTTCCTTTATACTAGGTTCTTGTCGAAGCTGCTCCCCTTCTTTGCCTCTGCCTCCCCCCTCCCCCAAACCCCTTTCCCCCTGACCACTGCAGGCCTATTCCTTATATTCATACACTTGGTTCTGTTTTGCTTGTTGTTAGTTTTGCTCATTATTGTCCCGTAATGGGTGAGATCATATGATATTTGTCCTTCACTGACTGGCTTATTTCACTAAGCATAATACTCTCCAGTTCCATCCATGTTGTTGCAAAGGGTGTAAGTTCCTTCTTTCTTTCTGCCATATAGAATTCCATTGTGTAAATGTACCAAAGTTTTTTGATCCAATCATCCACCGATGGGCACTTAGGCTGTTTCCAGCACCTGGCTATTGTAAATAGTGCCGCTATGAACATAGGTGTGCATAGGTTCTTATGAATTGGTGTCTCAGGCTTCTTTGGGTATAGTCCAAGAAGTGGAATTGCTGGATCA